>JAOUZG010025245.1:3135064-3154293 GCA_026289955.1 Argiope argentata | reverse complement strand
AAGATTATTTTTATATATATATATATATATATATGATTCAAAATAATCTTAAAGTACATCAAACTTGAAGTATTAATTTAAATATATTACCATATGATTTATTTATTTTTGAATTTATTTAGATAGACATTTAAATTTTTAAAACTGATTTTTCTTCATTTAAATATGATTTTATAATACGCAGCTCAATAAAACAAGTTCAATAAATTCGCTAAAGCTATTTCATTTCATTTATCGAGATAATAATAAGTACTTTGCAACTATCAGGATAATTTAATACGATATAGTTTATATCGACCGACTAATAATGATATAAATAGTTGAAAGATACAAAATCAAAATATATCTTTTAAATGTTGCAATTATTCAAGTCAGGCCAAGCTTTGAAAGTTGTTAATAAACATTATTTTGTGTTAGGAAGGCTTGGTAGGTAGGAGAGTAATATGAAATAAGAAATAAAATAGGGCATATAAAAAAATACGGAATAAACAAAAAATATGGAAATAATTTTAGCGAAGTAGTTAATTTTTTTGGAGAAACAGATAACCAAAGCAAAATCAATTCGCACGTTCAAATTGCTTAAATGTAATTTTCATTTATTATTAACCTATGATTATTGGTCATGTTAGAGCTTTGCAAAGTTTTATCAAAAAACCTTTTCAGCTTAAATATTTTCAAAATTAATGATATCATTTTATGAATGAAGCATAATATGTACTTCTCTAGCCTATTAATACATCTGTTATCCTAATAAATAATTTATTTTTTCTGTAGTGCATGTATCTAAAGTCTTCCACACATTCTTTCATGTTACTTTCGTGTCTAACACATTTTTATTACCGATCGTAAAGAGCAGCGAAACCCTTTAACAAAGCAGAAAGTTACTGACTGGAATGCCACTTTATCTCCACATTCGCACACAAGTTTTGCTACAAAAGCCATTGAAATATATGTGTTCTATTATTTCCAAACAACTCATGAATTATAAAAATAGTATAGAAAAAAATATATTACCAAACACTGTATACAAACACGATTAATTTTCAAAGTTATAAAACCTTAGTGAAATCATGAGATCAAATTTCTAAACTACTTTTGAAGACATTAGTAAATTGACATGGAACTTAAAATCCGCATTATTTAGGAGCATTTGGCCACGGAAAAATATGTTCAGTTTAGGGAAAATGGGAACAATTTAGAGCATCATGATTCTCTATGAAGGGTATATGGATTAAAGTCTTTTAATGAAAAATCTTCAATTAGGTCAACAAAAGGTTCGAAGAAATGGATGAGGATGGAATCGCGGTTGGTATTTGGATGGGAAAAAAGTGGGCAACCGCCATGAAAAATTATCGCTTTTATTGTGAATATAAATATTTTCCTCTTGTTATTATTTCCTTAAAAGAAGTGCAGACTAAGAAGCAACTTCAAAGCAAAATTTAGTTCGACCACTTTCTTGAAAAAGATAATCAAACACCGAATCTAAAGGCAATTACTTCAGAAAGTAATGATGTTTGTAAATAGCTTTTAGTTGTAAAATTGCATTTTGCTCTCTACTCTTGTTTATTTTAAAGTCAGCCAAAATCTAAATATAAAAAATATATACTTATAAATACCGCTTATGATAGCAGGTAGACCTTAGATTATCTTTGATGCGGTATCCACTTAAACAATATCCAGCTGGGGAGCAAGGTTCCTCTTCAATTCTTTGTCGTGTTTAGCAGATTACGTTCGATTTTTCTTATCTAATTTACAAAACTTTATGACTAACATATACAGCTCATTATCAAATCTCAATTGTGAAAAATGTAGCTCTTAACAATATCACGGAGATATCGTATTTTTACAATATTGATAAGCTTTCAGAAAATCGGACGATAAACCAATATTGTATGCAATACCTTATGATAATACGAGCAGCATATTCTTGACGAATCCCATTAGAAATCATGATTTAATTAGTATACTATTATACAAAAAACAGCAGAAGAGAAGATAAGAGATTTTAGAAATATTGTTGTTGGGAAATCCTCACAAACAAGGAAAAATATCAGAAAATGGGGATTTTATACATATAGGATCAATAAAACGTGCCATTAAGAATATTGACTAATCCCTAAACTCATCAATTATTCTCTAATATATTTGAATACGGTTGGCAGCCGAGGTGCTGGCCTTGGGTTTGAGCCTCTTCCTTTTATCTGGATGTGCTGGGTTCGAGTTCTGGTTCGGTGGTGGTTGTTCTTTACCTTGCTTTCTATCAGTGAGTTGTGTAAAAAAGTCCCCTTTAAAATGGTTTGGGCAAGTGTGTGGGGGAGTGTCATCTTCATTTGAGCTAGAAGTCAGACCTTTACCATCAGGAGCTCAGAAGTCTTTACCCTCAAAAACTACTGCACGCCTCTTTCCATTGCAAAGCAGACACAGCACCATGATGATCAATACTGTGGCTGTTGTTACTTATGGCACTTGCCACGGACCAGCCAGCTTCTTATACAGCAGAGGATTTAAGCTGAAAGGAGTTACTCTTGTTTTCGAAGTAGCGCCAACTTGGGCCAAACGTACGACTCAACTACACACTCACCACTTTTACTTCCACAGCCCCTTTTTACATTAGAATTGAGAAGAGCACAGTTTTCTGTAAAAGTTTGTTTTGCAATAACAGTTAATAAGTCACAAGGACAGACATTAAAAGTAGCAGGGATCTATTAAAGAGGAGACTGTTTTTCACATGGCCAATTTTATGTAGCTTTCTCCAGAGTCAGTTCATCAAGCAGCTTAATCATTTCAGCACCAGAAAAAAAACCCTAAAAATGTTGTATACAAAGAATTTCTTTCTTAACATAGGTATAATAATAAAATGGTGATGGCCTGAGTTTGCAAAGAAAATAAATTCTTTAAAAGGATCATTAAGGACAGTTAATGATCGGTTAAGGACAAGAGCATATATATAAGGAGTCCAGGTGCCTCGGGACTCTCCCCAAATTAGAAAAAATTATAGGTAATAAGTAATTATTATAGGGAATTTTCGTAACTAGTTGCACCAAGCACTGTTATACCCTGCTAATTCCATTACCCCGGCAATGCCGGGTACGGGAATGCTAGTATCTCTCTCTCTCTCTCTCTTTCTATATATATATATATATATATATATATATATATATATATATATATATAAATTATCATTAGTTTCTATTATTTGGAAATTATCAACTTGAAGGCAAATAATCCAAGATATCCAAACAAAATAAAGTTTTTCTCCAATATCACTCCTTAAATCAATATTATTTTAATGTGTTCGAATTGAAATGTTATTCAGATAATAGGGTTTTTTTGAAGAAAATGTGCAAAAGACAACAACCACAAAAAATTAAGAAATTTTTTTTTCACTAACATACTTCTACTCTAATATTTTTGTCAGATTCATAAGAAATTTGAATTTTCTATTAATTGACATCCAATCTTAAAACACAAGCGAAAATAGTGGAAGAGAAGATTGAATATCTATATCCCAATTAGAGTCCACAATATAAACCTTGATTGGACTCTTTAACTTTTCAATTATTATTTCAGAGAAACTATTCGTCCAGCCTGAAACATTTAAATTTGAAAAATGCCATTCTTCTATAAAAAACTTATCTCTACCAAAGTATATATAAATATAAATTGAAAATTAAAGTAAACGAAACTATCGCTCAATATTTTATTCATACAAATAGTCAAAGGTAAGTTAATCTTATAAAAATATTTTTGAAATGTTTCATAATATTCAACAAAAACTATTATACTATTCTACAAAACAAGTTCTAATGCTTTAATAATCTTTTTATTTGCAAAAAAGGAAAAACATTTTTTTAATTCAAAATGAAAAATAATTATTTGAGTTTAAAACTGAATTCAAAATTTTAAAAAAATCAAGGAATCCTTTTTTATATTTCTAGTGTGCTGTAAAATTGTTTAAAAATAAATCTATGTAGTCATTTGAATTCCTGTTATTTCATAAAATCGCTATAAACAATGGATTAAATTCGCATAAAACTTTATAAAAACAATAAATGATTTGTAAAAATCTTTCAGGTTTCCAGGAAAAACTAAATATTTCCCCCTCTTTTTATCCTCTACCGGATACTTCCGAATCCGCTGTTTTGTCCGGCTCGTCTGAGAGAGTCAAAACTTTGTTTTATCCTCTTAATAGTTCGGATAGTTGGCGAAATTCAGTATCAAGTTTGGCGCCGGCGTAGATTACCTCCGCCAATTCCACTCCAACAACTATCGACCAAAAAATTTTTGGCTTTCAGATCCATACAGTTACCGTGCGACTAGAAACGGCGCGGACAAGGCATTTGGCTGCCGACTCGTGAATTTAAACCATCCACACTTGCTCTGGAGTTAAAACTTTTGTGCCGAGAAAGAGAAACCGATTTTCTTCTGTTGCCATCTCTACGCAATGGAATATCGGAGAACAAATTTCTGATATCCATTCCAATTTGACAAACCGATAAAGAAGTTTGAAGCGGGAAAGGTAAGAAAAGTTTTGGTAGAAAGTTTTGAGCAAACATTCGAAAGTTTTGGCATAAAATAAGTTAGATATTTCTTAATAATTTTCTCTTAACAAATTTTATTCTTTGATGACTTAAAAATTGTATTTTTTAAATGTGAATTATTTATTCATAATTACTTTGGATTTTACTTAATAATTTTTGTGTTTTTAAAGTTAGAAACATAAAATTTGGAAGAGGCAGTATGAATGTATATTATAGCATATTGAAATATTTTGAACTTTAAAGAAAAAAACTTATAAATTTACTAACAATAAATCGAATTTATTAAATAATAAATATTTATTAATTAACAATAATTAAAAATAATTTGTTAAAAGTGATTAGAAATCATGCTAGGTAGTTGTATTTTTTCTTCATATTTTTAATAATGTACTTCACACATCAACACATATCGCTCTATTTTTATGGTAGTTAAAATTCCCATTTCCCCCTTTTTTCTTCAGTTCTCAGTAGCAAATAAAAATGCATTTCAGAATTACTTATGAAGTTTGAATTGACATAGTGGACCTGTTAATCAAATTCCAGCTCAATATGTAAATATTTTCAAATGCTTTGCTTTTAGCTTTGAATGATTTTCTAGGTGAAAATAGATAAATGAAAATTGTCTATATGTCTTTTATTTTAACTATATTGTTTGAAAAAATTTAATGTAAAAGGTCTTTTAAAAGCTTTCAATAAAAATCTTACAAACTTTTAAAAAAATTAAATCTATTTTTAGGAATGAAATTTTTATCCCACAGTCTTGAACATTTTGATTTAAGAATATTGAATTTTTTATTCAGCACCATTTTAAATATATTTATGTTTGCAGTAATTTAAAAGTAAATTGATTAAACTAATATTAATATTTATACGTAGCTGAAAATTTAATTGAAATCGCTGAAAATTGTTTTTTAACCCTCAACATACGAATTCTTTTAACTTTCTAATTAGATGACGTATCCTATTTTGGTCATTTATTGTTAATTTGATTTTTTAAAATATATGGAGCATTTGGGATATTAAAGCGAATCGATTTGATTTTTGCATATTTAAATACTTGATTCTGTGGCGTAATTGAAGAATTGAAACTAAAATTTTAGTAATTAGATGCGAATTTCATACATGTCATTGTATGAAAAGGGGTTAATATCTTTTTTTTAACATTTATTGTGATGTATCGATGAATTATTTACAAATTATTAATACATATTAAAGTATTTATTTACAAGAATATAAAATATTTTAATAAATTTTAAAATTTTACAGTGTTTAAATCAAAATAAAACATGTTTTCGTCTGATGCTTCAGAATCAACCTCATATCAAGATGAAAGGATATACGTTAATTATTTTCAAAGACTCAGTTTAAAAAAATAAATACAATAAAATGAATATAAAAAATACATTTATTTATATAATAATTTCAATACAGAATAAGGAAAATATAAAATTAAAAACGAACCTTTAATTATATTTGAAATATATAATATAAAACAATTATTTTTTGTTTTGTTAGAACAATAACTTATACTGAATAGTATTTGAAAATAATAAAATGTCATTAGTAATAATAATGGAAATTTATATTTTATGAGTTCCTACAAATTTCATTTTTTCGGAACTATATATATATATATATATATATATATATATATATATATATATATATGTATGTAAAAGGGATACATATAAGGGATATATATAAAAAGGTATATATGTAAAAGGGATACATATAAGGGATATATATAAAAAAGGTATATATATAAAAGGGAAAAATTTGTAATAAATAAAAATTGATATTTTCGCAAAAAGTAACACTGTAAAAGATTTATTCTTCATACTTTTTTATTTATTGAAATAGATAAAAACACTATCACATAAAAAAAATAATCAAAAATATTTAAAAAGAAACTACACATTTTTTTTTTAAGATTACTTTATTTTTTACTTGAAAACAAATTTATGTTGTAAAATATAAATTTTAAATTGTATGACATTTACTTGAAAATTTTATTTAAATTCAATTTTAAAGAAAATTTCAAACTTTTATTCAATTTTAAATTGAAAACTTATTGAAAATTAAATCAAACCGTAAATTTCTGATTAGAAAGTCAATTTGACTAGTATTTGAACAAATATAAAAAGCTAGATTATGATTTGAAAGAAAAGGAAAATCTTCTTTTATAACATTATAGTTGATTAATTAAAAATGAAGCATTTTATAAAAATGCATATATATTTTTAAAAAAACATCAAATTTAGCAAAATATGTTTTTTTTTCTATTAATTTACTTCAAAAATTAAATTTTACATTGTAAGTATTGTTATTTAAATTATTTATATAATTTAATATGTTTAATAGATTTCATTCAAAAATAGAATTTTTAGTAATTTTATATATTATATGTTGAATGTATTAGAAATTTTCTTTATCGCGGATTTCTTAATTACATTTTTTCAAGAATGAAATGAAAACAGTTTTACATGAAACATAATCTATTCATTAGAAGCAAAAATCTGGCTTTTCTCAGAATAAAAATACTTTCTATTCTAAGTGTTTATAATAGTTTAAACGTAATAAAGCTGTTTTTCGCTGAGGTATCTTACGTTTCTTTACCCTGCCATCTCCCGCCATCCGAAAGTCACTTCTTTTTATTTCTTCACTTAAAATAATCTGTCATTAATAGTTATTACTGAGTCAATAGAAGTTCTTTTTTTTATATCTGCTTTTATTACCATTTCTCAAAGCACCATTGTCTTCATTTTGGCGTTAGATGACTTGAAAACACTGCATTGCATTTGTTTCTATTCTCAGTTCTTTTTTGTGTACTAAAAAAGAAAAGAAATCTCCCTTAGAATAATATATGAATTCTTTAAAATTATGTGAACATTAAAACTATTTATTTGAAATTTTTTTGTTTAAAAAGTGTTAACATCATTATTTTAAAAGCAAAATTTTGGCACGTCACAAGATGTAAGAGTTTAAAAGAATCTTTGCAAAGTTTATTTTATTGCTTTCAATTTTTGAGCGGATTTTTTTTTATTTTGAGCTAAAACACACAAATATATATATATATATATTTTCTTAGAATCAAATTAGAGTTTTAACTACATATTCTTTCAATAAAAATTGTTAATACCTTTTGAACCTGGTTAGTTAAATTTTTCGTCTTAAGTATTTCATGAAACCATAAATAAATAAATAAATGATGACAATTGAATGTAAAAATTAAGTAAAAATAAATTCACATGGTAAATAATAATAAATATGTAATATGTACGTAAATATATATTTAATAATAATAAATATGTAATGTGTACGTAAATATATATTTAATAATAATAAATATGTAATATGTATGTAAATATATAATTAATTAATTATTAATATGTAATATGTACGTAAATATATAATTAATAATCATTAATATGTAATATGTACGTAAATATATAATTCATAATATTAAATATGTAATATGTACGTAAATATATAATTAATAATATTAAATATGTAATATGTACGTAAATATATAATTAATAATAATAAATGTGTAATATGTACATAAATATATAATTAATAATAATAAATGTGTAATATGTACATAAATATATAATTAATAATAATAAATATGTAATAAAAAACTACGGATTAAAATAAGAATAATAATAAATCTCATGCGTTTGATTTGTAATGTTATGTAAATATAATTTTAAAAAAGAAGAGTAGCATTTACAGAATCATTAGCTTTAACAATGAACGAAATACGAAGATTTTGAAAAAGGATTCTTTACATTTAGATTCAGAAGAATGAATATTTAAATAAAGAATGAAAGTTGAAAATTTCTTCGAAACATATATTCTAAATTTGCGATCTTCTCTGAGCAAACGATTTTCAATAATAAGCATAACAATAACAACAAAAAAACTGTTAGTCATCAAAATTCAGAAAAAAAAAACATTTTTCTTCGTAATTTGTATGGTGATGAAAGTTAAATCACTGTAACTGCACAGTTTCAAAACTTACGTTGTTTATTCAGCTGGATGTCTGCTCATTTTCTAAAACTGGCGGCTTCTTAATGGCGCTGCTATGTTTGTTAAAAAATATTCTTAAAAGATCATTTCTTTCTCTTTTTTTTCGCCGTGGTTTTAGTCACTTCAAAGATGTAAAGAGAAAATAAATGCATACAAATTGTTTGTTTAACTTTGATACATACGAAACTGACTAATTTTTGACGAAGTAATTTACATTTTAAATAATTATAAGAAATAGTATTTACAGAGATTACATTTGTTGTTTTGGATACTTTTTACGAAATATTAAATGAACTATTATACTTTCACAAAAATGAAGTGTGCTGCAAATATTTGATTTATGAACCAATCACTAAGGAATTTGAACCTTGTTTTTATAATTCCTAGATTTTGAAACCATGTTGACTGTTCTGAATCTTACAATTATTTTTACTTATGAGCTTACTAAAATTAATAAATCAAAATTATTTGAAAGTGGTTTGATAATTTTATGAATAATATTTTTCTGTAACAGTGAATAGTATTTAATTTTATTTCGGTTTATTTTTTTTTTCTTTTCACTTAGAAAACGAGATCACTAATATAAAGTAAACAGCACTCAAAGTATCAAACAGAATGAATACAAATTAATTGATATTCTTTTGTTGATAAAATTCAAGAATGTTCTGTTCAGAATTTTACCTACACCTTCCATTAAAAGTGATTGATAAAAAGATATTTAAACTTATTTATTTATCAAAAAGGTTGTAAGCCGGCTTTCTAGCACAGAGGTAGCGCGTCTTCCTCGTACTCTGTGAACCGCAGGTTCGAGTCTCGGTTTGGGCATGGCTGTTCTTCTGTGCTCTATCTGTGCGGTGTGTGAATGTGACCCGTAGTAAAAAGGGGCTGTACAAGCGTGTGGGTGGGTGTTTTATCTTCATATGAGTTAGAAGTCAGACTTCTGCCCTCATGTGCTCAGGGGGTCCATACATTCAGAAGCCACTGCCCCCCTCTTCCCGTGGTAAAAAGCGGACACGAAATCATCAAAGATTGTACAGATCTGCACGTGAAGTTAAATATTGCATATCGTTATTCTTCTGTAGGTTTTTTAATTAGTTTTTATGGGTATTTTTATTTTTTTACATTTCTGTATAGACTTATAGTTTATCTTAATGGTTAATTTTCAGAATAAAATTAATTCCCACATCAAATTTTTAATAGTGCACATTTCAACTGTAGTCACACACCAATGGTAATAGTAATATGTCATGTTTTAACACTTCTGTCCTTACGATTTTATGTAGCAGGGTTATTTGCAGACTATATGCATATAATCTCTGGCAGGCAATTTTTTTGACAAAAATCCAATATTTAGCTACATTTTAGTATGTACCAAATTTTACATCACTGGCTTGAGTAATAATTCAGTTATAGTTTTTAGACTCGAAGACCTCCATAGGTTTGATTCAAACTGTATTTAAATCTATGGTTTCATTGCCAATTGACATCTCTACAGATTTACTGATTTTTCAAGTTATAATGACGTTAACAATTTGTGTTATAATTTCCTTCTGCTATAAATATTCCGATAGAATGTTTTACATTTATACTATTAGCTGAATAGATGACGAGTCAATGAACCTCGGCCTGAACAGACCATAATATTGCATAAAAACTTTTGCTTTGTGATTTGATTATGCCAATACATTTATTGATTCCAGTAAAAAGACAAGAAATTCTTTAATGCAAGTAAATTTATGCAATTTGGAAGAATTTGCCTATCGCAAAATGCTTAAAAATTATAATTGGATGCTAATTAAAATTTAAACTTTTTTATTTTTATTTTCAGCTGAATTTATTTTATGTAAGTAAATGACAATACCATTTTAATTTTCATTTAAACATTTATAATATTGATGAAAGGCTTTAAAAATACTTCAGAATACTATAATTAAATTACTTTCAAAAGTAGAAGTAAATTTGAAGCAGTTATTTTAGATTTACTTCAAAAAATGTACTTTTGTGAATTAAATGTATTGTGCCCTCCTAAACAAACAAATCAAAATTATAATTTGAAAATTATAAAACTTGCACTAGCTTATTTTTTAAAAAAAAATTCTGTTAACATAATTTCGTTAAAATAGTTTTAGTTTTTTTGGTATGTTTTTGTAAAACTGCAGCCAATTTCAATTATAAAAAAAATTTTATAACAATTTTATATTGACGATAAGATATAAGTATCATGCATAGAATCAATATTATTTCGCTTGATTGTATTTTAAGAATTTAAATAACACGTAAACAATTTTCAAACAATTTTTTCTAATAAATTCATTTTTACCTTAGATCTACATTTATTAAGAATTAAAAAATTTAGAAATCTTATTTAAAAGCAGTGCATAATATCTAGAAATATTCATTTATAGGTAATATGTACAATTTGTTTACAGTCAGTATTCTAATTACATTTTAAATCTTCTTTATGATGTTAACTGAAGTGTTGTGCTAAAAACTTATTTAATATTGAAGTCAATGCAAGATTATTATGATTTGCTATTTTTTCACAGCAAATAATAGCCCAATTATTACTAGAATGTTATGAATAACAAATGTTTTCAATGAATATAATGCCATTATTCTCTCGATTTTGAATTATATATATAATCGATGAATCTCTCGTCTATAATTTAGTTTTCAAAAAATGTTAAATAAACTAAATTGTTTTGAATAATAATAGATAATTTATATTAGACTTTTCTATATATTTGTTAGGGTTTAGAAATGACATATAGAAATGTCTTTATTGTTATGGATACAGTAAAAATATAAGGTTCCAAATATATTATGTTTTTTTCGAATAAACAATTTATTCGAAGTTAAACAGAATTTTGTAACATGAATTCTTATAAAAAATTTCTTGTTTAGAAAATAATTATTCTAAATAATTAAATTCTTATAAAAAATAAATGTATTTGTGAATTTGAAAATTATTTAGTTATATTTTAGCATTTGTTTAGACATCATGTAAATGTACATATTTCAATGTAAATATATTTAATTTTCTGTCTAGGAAGAAATTATGGAGAGAAAACAAATTCTATTAGATGTTCATAAAATGTATTTAATGTTAGAGCGTTGTTTTATAAGTCTAAATAAATTATGTTTCGTCTAAAAAATTGTCAATCTTTTTTTCAGGTAGTTTTTATATTGTGAACAAAAATCTGTTTGTTGTACTGAAAAAAAAAATATGTTGCACTATGAAATGGGTTTATCATATTTTATATCAAAGACTGATGAAGAACTAAACATACATATTAATAAATTCTTGGGTGATATCTACTTTCCTTGAAACTTAATATTAGGTATCTGAAAAATGATACATTAATCTAAAATTATGACTGTATGGTTGTTGAACGTTTGGTTCAAAAACCATAACGTTGGAAACGTTGGTTCAACCACCTTATATTGTGGTTCAACAACCATAACATTAGAAAAACGTTTACCATTGTACATTTGGTAAAAATCTATATAGGGAGAACTTGGTAGAAGTATACTTTACAAGACTCATTATTTTAATCCTAAATATGGCTATTTAAGACCACTAAATTTAAGAATTTAAGCAGCTGCTCATTAATTAAATTGGTTTATTAACCTGTTTGAATAATGAACAATGAATGAAGAAATCGGCCTCTCATTCAATTGGGCCTACTTATTTTGATCTCTTAAATCAATTCTGTTTTAGGAATTTTATTGCATGAAAAAATGAAATGAGTACCATCGAACCTTAAAGGACTTTTTAATATTTTTAAGAAATGTATTTTCTCAAAAAAAATTAGTTTTCTTGCATACATTACTAAAAGTCTTATAAAACCATAATGTTGAGAATGAAATAATAGCTCTAATACTTGAAGCACAGTTTAATACCTTTGCTATCCATTAACGTAATTAGATAACATATCAAGTTTTGTATATAACAATAAGATTTATTTGATTTCATTCTATTCGTCCTTTCATTTAAAATAGTTATTTTATATCATACTTTTTTCTAATACATTCTTTGACAAACGGTGGGACATTCCTGTAAGAACTCTCCCATTTCCCGCCAAATTATAATTTATTTCTTCAATATTAAAAATAATTAATCTTTTTAATCTATTAATTTTGGTCAAAGAACTTTGGATTTTATAAATATGTGAATACTAAAAATTTATTTTCACCAAAATTGCTCGTTTTAATGAAATGAAGTTCTTATTTAAGAAAGATAATTATTATGATTCATGAATTATTATTTGCATTTCATTCAAAACATTTATATAATATGTTCATAGATAATGTGTTTAATCCTAGTATACATGCCTTAGAGAAATTTGAAGAAAACAAAGAAAATAATTTCCTATCTGTAGAATATTATTTTATGAATTTTCAAAAATAATTTCATAAATTATTTTTTCTCTCATTCCATTGGAACGTTTAATTGTTAAATTTAACTTTAAAAAGTGTATACATTTTTAAGAAAGCATTTATTTGTAAGATTATGAAAATATATTTTATACATATTATTCTCTTCGGGTTTTAAATTCTTAAAATATTGTTTCATACTCTTGAAGCGGAGTAACATAAATTTTTAAAGACATCAAAGTCGTTTTGAAGTTAAACTTCTGAACTGTCATTTGTAACAAGGTAAATATCGACCTAGTTTAATACATTGATAAGCAAAGGATACAAATATTTAATTACGCTTGCAATATTAATTTCTTTCCGATAACTTTTGAAGATAACTTTTAATGAATGATTTGGATGAAATTTTAATAACCAGTTTTCTGACTATTACAACAGGCGATGCTAGGGTAAAGATCACGTTGCTTAGATACTATCCACCTTGAGATCGAACACAGAAAGCATTAACTACATATTCATTAATATTAGACGCTTATTTTAAAGGGAAATCCACTTTAGTGAAAGTTCAATGTCTATTTATAAATTTTTAGCATTTAATGCATGTACTTCTACTCGAAATTTTGATATAAATTATTTAAAAGCTCCAGTTTTTTGTTATTCAACCAACAAATGCATGTTTTCCATTTTCATGCAACCCTTCCAGTTCTATCAACTGTAAAGAAAAGAAACGTCTTGTTATATTTACTTTAAAGTCAAAACATTCCATATTTCTATGCAATAAACTGCTCAACTTACAAAAGTATGTTAGACAATTTGAGTGGAATGTATGCCTATGCAACCAAATTTGTAGAGTAATGAAAATTCGAATATCGCCAATTTAGACCAATCATTTGCTGTTTCAAGGAATCACATGTGTTGATTAGTTGATCTTTTATCAATCAAATTATGTTAAGTTTTTAAGAATAACTTTATGACTTGAAGCATCTTGAATATCGTTGAATACCTTGTCTTGAATACCTTGAATATCGGAAATTGAATATCGAACTTTTTAATTTAAATGTTAGGATATTAAGGATATTACACTAAATGTAATTAATCTCTCCTGGGAAATATTTAAAATTTATATTTCAAAGTTTGTTTTTCAGAAGTAGATATATTGATTTAATCAAAATATACTTTTATTATTTAGAACACTTTTTCCTCCAAAAATATTCGACTATTGCTGATAGTTCAGTTATTGGGTTAGGGTTTGATTGTTAATTTTATGCTTTAAATTTTGAATGTTATTTTTTCAAATTTGAAAACACCACTAAATTATAATTAATTTATGACGCAAATGTAATTAAATGATTCATTGCCAAAAATATTTTATGACATTTGAGTGTTAATTACGCTTTTATTAAGGCGTAATTCACCATATAATACGATGATAAATTTGAGAGCTTTTCGAAGAAAACATACGTTATCATAAAAGTAATCACAAAATTTCTTTATATATTTGCATTTAATTAGTTTCACTTGATGATTTTTATTCATATCATATTTAATGAAAGCGTTTTAAATAATTACCAAATCATCATATGTTCTTGTTGAAACAGAATCATTAAAAATAAATGTCATACTTTTAGTATACATTTGAAAGCATAGTTAAAATTAATTAATGGAGCATATATTTAATATTTTGTCAATAAAACGTAAAATCCTAAACATTATTTGCGTTGTTTTAAGTAGTTTAAGTGTTTCCAGTCTCGTCAAAAATTAAAATTTTGCCAAACAGAAGTGATTATAGATCATAAACATTTTATTTCTCACAAAAAGGCACTTAAATGAATCGTTTCAAATATTTAATTATCGATAGATTTTAAAATTTGGCAAGTCATTTGCTGTCTAAGTATTGGATTAGGCGAAGTTTTTGAAAATGATTAACGAATTGTTTTATTCGAAATGTTAAAAAATTTATTAACAATAATAATGGAAGAATTACCACATAGGAATTAAATTTTTCCGAACTGGGATACTCTTATTTTTATTTGGTTATCTTTTCCTTTTTTAAGTGTGCGTTTTATAAAAATTAACGTCTGGAAATTAAATTTGTCATATAAAACATCTGCTTCCAAGTTGGTGATGAGTAAAATTTGCTGTCAAATCATTAGATGTTTTCAGAAAACGATAATTTTCATATGCGGAGTGTTTCGCGTATTGATTCAATTGGATAACTATGATTTTTTTAAAATCCTATTTTTTTCATTTTTTACGCAATGGAGGGAATGGTTTATGATTAAGACTAATCGCGATTTTTTTTTATTTCTAAATAAAGTTCTAAATAATATCATTGATTCTCTAACCCTTTCAAAGGATCGCGGATAAATGATATTGAATGACCGGACAGCCGCAACATCAATACTGGCAGGATATGTGGTTGATTACTAAGAGCCATCACCGATAACGGTACAGCCCTTCCTTAAGGAAGTGCATCCCATCATCAATGGGAAAAGACAAATTTCTTTCTTTTAGTGTATTCCCCAAAGTGGCAAGAACCAACCACCATGCCGGAAGCTCCCCATCCACATTTCGAGGTGCCAACCCCCAGGGGAATTCTAAATATGTATTAAACGAGAGTCTGGGATGTGATTATCAAATAACCCTCAAAATCCAACTATTAACAAGAGCCATTTAAACTTTGGAATATATAACATCTCAATAGTAAGCAAATATTTAAAATAAAATCTTTCACAATAGAAATGTTTAATTACTAATGTATGTAATCGTGTTTTGGTCAATTAAAAATATTATTATCTTTCATAGGCCTACACTTTATGCCGTAGACGTACATTCACAATTCATTAACAGTTGGTCCTATTGCTCCAAAATCTAAAATTGTAACATACCTTTAATCGGAATAATTATTTTTTTAAAAAAACTGACTTTTTGGCGTTTTATTTCCATAAAAAGAAAACAATAAATGATTTAAAAGAATGTTTATAATGTTTACTTATCGTATCAAATTGAGAAAGATGAAACCGGAAAATTCAAATTTCCCTAGTAGAAACTTTGCTTAGCACTTTGACGAGTTGACTCGTCTTTTCATGTCCAAACGTTGTTGACCGGCAACGAGTTAACTCGTCATTGCACTTGCATTATCTATTTCAATTTATAACACCGAGGGCGATATAGAACATTGCAAAAACTTGATGTATCGTGTTTAGTCTTTTTCGCTCTATAACAGAAAAATTGCTTTTCCT
Organism: Argiope argentata; assembly: GCA_026289955.1. Lineage (NCBI taxonomy): Eukaryota > Metazoa > Arthropoda > Arachnida > Araneae > Araneidae > Argiope > Argiope argentata. Next base: position 3,138,101 of record JAOUZG010025245.1, on the reverse strand, counting down.
AGTATTTACATTTTTATTAGAATTTTAGTAAAATTCCAAAAATTTCAACCGTAACGGAACGTATCGGCGAAGAACTTATTAATGTTCCAATTCAACAAAATTCATTTGAGTAATTTTTAGAACGTTTTACTTTCATATTCAATTACAAAAAAGTAGCCTGTGACATGACATAGATTCTGTGTAAAATTGCCGGTCACCAAAGTGTTAAGATTTGCCATATGATATGAATCCTTAATATCTCTACATTTGCTCTCCTTCCTTTAGTATTGTTTTTCTTTACCTTGTTACTAAAGATGTCCTAAACATTAGGCTTATATTTATTTCTTTGAGAAAATACAAATTTGAATTTATTTTTCCCAATGAATTGAAATTTGAATTCGATTCAATATTTTTGAAGTTGATGATAAAGTTACTAAACTGGCAATTGCAAAAGCAACACCTCAAAATTGTCAGAACATTATGCCTTAATTTCAGAATTTTTCCCCTCTCATAGAACACACAATGGTTCATTGATTTTCAATTATATAAATTGTGAGATAAGCATCCAATTGTATTAGAAAAACATCAGATGCTGATAATTTAATTACATATAATGTTAATCAACGTATTGAAAATACGAAAGCGAAACCTACAATTTTAATTCCCAAGCGCTTCATTCCAAATTCAAAATATGCCATCATGAATATTAATTAAATTTTTAAATATAGGATTTTCTATAAACATAAAAGTTAATGAGAGAAATTTGATATTTCATGGATAATTAAAGTTACAGTGTTTTACCACGTAAAAACGCCAACACAATTTTAATCATGCATTTATTTAATGCTAAAGTGATTCTATTTAGCTGCTGGTAATTAAAAAGATGTAGTATTAAACATGATTAAAATAAATTTATTTTTTACGCTTTTATTATGAATATTATAAATTTAAATTAAATTAAGTATTAAAATTATCTCATTTGAACTACAATTTGACATTTTCAATATGTTCGATTAAATGAAAAAAGCGTAGAGGTTTAATGATTCGACTTAATTTAAAATAAAAATAATTTCAATAATTTAAGAATTGAATTGTACAAATTCTATAATTAAAATTACGGATTATACTTATACATGGTGCTAGCTTCATAAGCTCAGATAACAACTATGATACTGCAGTCGATTTTTGGTATTGTGGTTATGTTACTCGGTTACTGGTTCTAGCATCCTGGGTTCGTATAGCAACCTTCACCAAACTCCTATATGTATATACAAATACTAATTAATTTCTTAATTTTTAGCGTAATTCAACCCACATTAAATTAACTCTAAGATTTTCTCTTATTTCTAGATCTTATTCCACTTTTCAATTTAATTAAATCAAATACTGCTTTATAAAAATAATCGTTCAGTTTGATGTAAACATATTCTTCAAAAGGCTTCCTGAGTTTTTCTTGTCAGGGTCAACGAGTGGGAGAATTTATGTAGAAATTCCACACGTGTCTTCTCGTTGATTTTGGCCATGACTCTACCTTCTGCTTCAAGACTATTATATAACCACACTCACGCACACACACGCGCGCACACACACGCACACGCACACGCACACGCACACACTCTCGAATTATTTAAAGTATTTTCGGATCTAACAATCACGAAATATCTCGGTGGCATAGTATCACTTTTATACGCATGTAGAGAGTTGTATTTAAAATATAATCTTATGAACTCATGCTGTTATATCTCACTGCATTTCCGATTTTAACAAAAATAAATACTGCCGTCCTGATTTAAGGGTAGCGAGTTTTCCCAGTGTTCTGGGAGTCCCCGGGTCCAAATCCCGGTTTGGGCATTATTGTCCTTATGTGTTCTATCTGTAAGATGTGTGACTGTGCTCCCCTGTAAAAAAGGGTTGTGCAAGCGGCTGTGATGAGTGTGTATCTAAAGTCGTACTCTTGGCCCTAGTTGGCGCTACTTCAAAACACTTACCTTTCGGCTTAAAACTCACTGATATCTTGCCGAAGCTTGTCCATCACTAATTACAACTACTACAAATTTTAAAAAAATGGAATGCAATTGATCTTCGAATTTTGTTTTTAATTAAGACACCATTACAACAAAATGTTCATGTTTCGTTTCTGTGTTTCAATTTTTCATTTTATAAAAACAAAAACCGCAATATTTTTACAATATAAAATTTACCTACGGCTTTGCAAAAGACGTATGTATCTTAAGTTGTTTCTCATTAATATTATACAATATAATTTTGTTACAATGTACATAAAATTTACAAAAAAAAATTCGTTTTAGCTTTACCAAAGCATCATCTTCATTGCATGTGAAAATGAATCATTTTTGATGGCTATCATTTTAAAGAGTAATTTCAGTTTTCCTTTCGCTGAGCTAAATGTGAATTCTCATTCCAGTACAAATGGGCGAACATCAAGCGGAAAACGCAGTTACAAGATTAACAGTCACGCAATTGCTGGTTTCACAAAAGAAATAAAAGTAAATAATGTTCACTCTTTGAACATTTTGTCACGAAAGTCGAGAAATGAAAGAAAAAAAAAAGAATTAGATTGCTTACGGTCGTTTTATTTGAAATTCTAGTTAAGACATTATGATTTTATTTTTAAGGTGTTCATATACTAATACTTTTTTTTCAGTTTCATTGCACAATTCATTCAGTTTCATTGCACATTGCAAGTTTCTGTCCTTTACTCATTTAGGTGAAGAAACCATTGTAATCTTAAAATATATAAAATTATTTATCTATTAGTAAAATAAATTGGAAGAAAACTCAAGAATATTTTTAGTGTCCATACTTATTAAAAATAATTGGTAATCTGATAAATCACGGAATAAAAGAGAATTTTCTTATTCTTAATGGGCCGAGGTGATCTGGTGATAAACTCTCGTCTCATGAGCATGTTAAATCTGCTGCATTTTAAATCTATCAAGGCCAAAATTCTTCCAGTTGGCGTGATGTGGAGTGAGGGCTGAAACTTCAGGTGTCTTCCCCGTCATCTGAACGTGGTTCATAATAACGAGGTTCATTA
>JAOUZG010025245.1:3115756-3134664 GCA_026289955.1 Argiope argentata | reverse complement strand
ATATATATATATATATAATGTGTGTGTGTGTGTGTGTTTTAAGTATATAATCCAAAGGTCTTAAATCCGCTATTAATTCAAAATTTAATCCTAGCGTATAATGACAGATACCATGATTTTATGCAAATATACAATTCATAACAATCGTTGCATATATGACAATGTCTTTTTAAATAATAGATTTTCATCATTAACATATTAATACATGTTTAATTTTAACGTCTAAATGTTTTTTCGCGTATTCATCATTCGATTACTTATGCTTTTTTTATCCATACAATCGATTTTAACGATTTTATGACCACAGTATTTTTCAACCTTATTTTGAAAGGAAGTGCTTCAATTATGTTGCTGTTACTTATGGCACTTACCAGTGAACAAGCCCGCATTTAAGCCGGAAGGAGCGTCTCTTGTTTTGTAGTAGCGCCAACTAAGACCAAGTGTACGACTTAACCACACGATCACCACATTTGCTTCCACAGCCCTTTTTTACAGTTGGGTATAGTCACACATCTCACAGATCGAACACAGAAGAACAACCATGCCCAAACCGGGACTCGAACACGGAATGAGGAAAATGTGCTACCTCTGTGCAAGAAAGCCGGCGTGTGTCAATTATAACATAAAACATGTTTCTTCATCAGTATTTAATCACTTATCTGTTGATTTAAATTTAACTTTCCGATTCAAAGTTGCGCTCTTAAAATTTGTAAAGCTATTTTCATAAAATTGGTCATTTGAAAGAAATAACATAAATAACTTATATGATATTATTTTATGACTTAAGACAGAAGCAAAAATATCATTATTCAATGTGATGCATTTAAATTCAATTCATTATACTTATTACCATGTTTCAAGTAATACCTTTAAAGTTTTATCATTAATTCAATAATATCCTTACCATCAAACAGTTAAAGTTTGAAAAAAATGATATATTAGGAAAGTCGGTGTCAAGCATTTGCTTTTCTCCAAAGAATAATGGAAATAATTACTTTGATTTTATTACCAAGTTTTATTGAACCAATCGCCACTTTCCTGTTTTATTTATAAAGACTCAAATTTGTTCAAAGACTGGTTTTTTTTCCTTCCTACTACTCGCGTTTCTACTTCGGCACATTTCAGAAGCACCTGCCACTAATTCAAGAATAATCTAAAAATGATGATGCGGTAATTATGGAAAATCTCAGTGTCGAGCAGATACCCCACCATCATTAATCATCATGTTTCACCATCCGGGATTGTATCCAATCAGGGATATATTATTCCTTTTTACCATAATATTTTTTTCATGCCTGGACGAAAGTGGCATTACTATCTCCGATATTTCAACTAAAAAAAGGCCTCGCTCTCGACAATCAGTAGCGAGTGATAAACTCTTTCAACAGGATAATTCTTTTTGAATGTTGGAAATTTAATTGCTGAACGAGTGAAAAATGAATGATATATTGATTAAATCGCCATTGATGCTTTACAGTAAGCAATTTAGTAGTGAGTTCTTATATAGAGTTCTCGTTATGTGAAGAAAAGACATTTATTATGTTAATGAATGAACTAATTTGAAGGAGTAAAAATAACATTATTTAGATATGAAATCTTTATAGTGGAGGTGGGAATATAAAAGCTCTCATTGGAGTGCATGACAAATGATATTGGGAGAGTTTTATAAGAGGATTCATGATGAACTAGTGAAATTCATAATGGAAATTTGGGTACTTAATTCTGAAATTTTTTTCAATTCCTACAATTAGCTCACACTCTCCATATATATATATATATATATATATATATATATATATATATATATATATATCTTGTTCATATTTCCAATCTTTAATAAAATACTTTTCATTTATTCAAGTATCTTAGCAATTCATATCTTGGCAAGTTCAAATGAATTTTTAGAAACATTTAATGGATGACACTTGATGTTAACATAGCTTTTTAAGATATTATTAATTTTTTTATTTATTAATTAAAAACTTAACTAATTAATTAAAACTTTTATATAAGAGGAGAAGAAATTCAATTCAATCGCCCCATAAACCCCCTGCAAATTAACTGGTCGCCAAAAACAGATGGCTTGCTATTAGCCAGAATTTTTAGTTTATCTTATAAATAATGTTTCATTGTTTTAATCAATGAAGATAAAAAAATCCTATGATCATTATGAATATAATGGTATGTAACATGATTGATTATACTAAGATATAACATGCCTGATTATAATGGTATAGATCATCATTGATTATACTAAGATATACCATGTCTGATTATGATGAAATATATGTATATGTTTGGGTTGTTTTTTATCGTTATTTAATCAAAAAGACATTAGAAATAGTTTTAACTTCAATTTTATCAACAATTATATTATAATACTGCTTATGATTGAAGTGGTTTAACAAGTAGCTGCTTTTATATAAAAATAATAAAATATATTAAATGATAATATGGATATTTTAAATGTTTTCTTCATTCAGATATTATCTTCAGATTAGATTTAAAATAAATATGATTTACGAAAAAAAATGAGAAATTAGATTAGAATTAATGTATACATCAAATTTAAAATTACATTTAAAACGCATTTAAAAAAAGAATTATGTATAAAGAATGCTATGAAGCCTTATTTATAAAATGCACCGGGGTGAATTAAAACTTTACAAAATGATTTATGAAGATTTTTCCCCAATAAAACGAGAGAAATATTTCCTTTTATATGATATGTGATTTAATCAAAATTTTGAATTTATTCAACCCAACCTTTCATGGAATCCCTTCAAATCCAGGTAACACTGTTTCATTGAAGAAATCCTATAGGATATGCTGTACTCAGTCTATTGACAACATACGCTCACATATGAATACATAATGGTAGAGAAAGATCACGGGGGAATAGATTTCTCTCCATTTTTGTTGAAAGAAATCCAGGAAAACCTGGAGTGAAAATGCATTTAAATCGGCATTCTATATGCAGGAAGAAACATGCGGAAGAAAAATGAACGAGAAGAAATAGATTTTCATTGAAGGTTCTCTCCATTTTTCCTCCCTCATTCCTTATCAAAGCTTACCTCTGAATACATTCTCTGAACCTTTAGAAAACGAATGGGATGGTATTTTTCTTCCATTTCCATGTAAGCCTGTTCGCTTAAATCAACCTGCAGAGGAATTTATTATTAGCAAATAAGAGGGGAGTAGAAATTTTTCTTTTGAAAGATAATCAAAACGAATGGTGTGTTTTTTACTTACAAGTAAGAAAAAAAAACTTATTACAAATTGAAATATCTTTATTTTTTTAAATTGTTTATCCTGAAGATTGGTAGTGCAATATCTCGGGATAATTTGGAAAGTTATTATTGAATCGATTTAAAGATATGAAAAATGAGTTCCAGATATAAATTATAACCGAATTAAAAATTATATATCTAAATTTAATTAGTTAGAAATGTATTGGAAAAAATTAAATCCCTTCATAAAAATTAGAATAAAATTACTATTCATTACTTACCCGATTATTAAAATAATACATCTAAAGAAAATAAAGTAATATTTAAGTAAGAAATACCAATAAGTAATTAATAAGTAAAAGAATAACAATAACTAATTAATAAGTAAGAAAATACCAATAAGTAATATATTTTTAATTGTCTTTAACTGCAGCCAGATGATATTCCCTTAATTGTTTCGGATTAATTTAAAATATCAATAACATTTTCATTTAATAGATATGACAATACTAAAGATCTAATAGATATGACAATACTATGAATCAAATCTCTTCAAATGAAAATATAGTTTACTGCTTACTACAGCACTTTTTATGATCCCTAGTCACAAAAACTTGTGGAAAATTGGGGTGTTTCATAACAAATAAATTAATTATGAATTTTACATTTACTCATAAATTATATGAAAAATAAAAATAAAAGCTAATAAAAAAATAAACTCAGGTTTAGAAGATCAATGCTAAATATTACTTGAATGGAATGATTAGATATTTTGGTTTGAATAAAATATTTACCAAAGTATTTATGTATTAATATATTTGGACTAAAATATATCTTCCAATTAATCAACTGGAATATATAAAAGCATGGATAAAAATGCATTTATTATTTAAATGTTTATAAAACAAAACAAAAGTTGTTTACTTTTTTAAAGGCATTTCACTTTTATAAATATTTTATTGGCTCCCAAATCCTTTTTTTTTCTGATACAGAATTTTTTTTTCATCATAAAAACTCGCTAATAAATATCGGAGTATTTAAATTGATTTTATTTTTTCATAATCTTTTAAAATGTAAGATTAGATACTTTTTAACTTTGTTTGTTTAAAACTTTTCTTTAAAAAATTTAAAGTCAGACAGCGTGAATGAAATTGAATGGAATTTCATATAGTCTAACATTGATTAAATTTTGCAGCATGAATATAAGCTGATATCATTTCTTGCGAACACTTGATAAAGTAAAAGAAGAAGAAAATTTCGAGACTTTTGGCTTCTAAGCTTCTTTATAAATCAAATATTTTCTGGTATTAAATAACAATTTCATTTATATTTATATGCAGAGGATATTGAGATAATAGAAATTCTGCATCGCTTACATATTTTTGCTTATTTATTTTCTTACAACTGCTTGATTATCATTTATTTGCGCATGTGATCCATTTGACATCCATTATTTAATTTCATAATTACTCATTTATATATTTTTTAATATTATTGAAAACAATTTGAACTAGATATGTCTAGATATAAGTCGTATTACTAAATTTCTAAATCCTTCAAAAAATTCAGCAACGATCTCTAATAATATCAAGTGACTGTTATTTAAATATTCGATTTTACATTTATATTTCCAAGAAATAGTTGAATGTATGTGTACGAATTAAGGAAAAAAAAATAATAACTTAAATCTTCCCTCTACAACTCAAGCAAAAAAAAATAATGTTATTAACAAGTATTCTAAAACTACAGTTACATATTTTGAAGTATTTGACAAAAGAGATAGCATGATAGTCATTTTGGTCGATTACTAAGCAGCCATTATAATGGGATCTATTTTATTCGGATTATGATTCAGTTTAGAATGAAAAGGTCTTACTGGATATCCTATAAAAGCAAATACAAACTTTTTTTTTGGTTCTTAATTACTAATTAATTTATTACTATATTTTAAAAAAATTGTTCAATTGTATTTTCTTAGTTAAACAAGCCTAAAGGTACTATGCCATGAGAATCAAAAACATGCTAATTTGACTGGTATAATAAAACTAGATATATATTTAACATTGGTATTTCTAATGTCAAAGATAGTATCTAGGAAAGGTGCAATTCCTGGTTGTTTATATTTTTTTCTTATATTTTAATTGGAACACTATTATCACAGTGCCAAAGAAATAATATTTCATTTGTGAATATTAAGTATATTCCATATCATTCCATCTAAAAAAATGACATTTCTCTTGAAAATATTAAAATCCCTTATAAAGATGCTACCTTTTTTCATTACGGAGTAATATCAATGTGAAAATGCACAAAAATATATCAAGAATGATGCTTCTCTGTTTAATACGACCAAATAAAGAATGTTCTAAAAGAATTGAAATATTTGAATTTAACACAGTTTGTGGAGCAAAATGATGGCTACCCTAATAAAAATCCATCTAGCAGATTATAGCTTATGGTTCGTAAAAATGGAACGTTACGTATTAGAACAAGATATTAAAAGGCCGGGATAACCTGGTTGGCTGGGAGGTTTGATTCTCTTCCCTTGTGCTGCGAGCTCGAACCCGCCAGCCGGAGAATCTCGTTGATTGCGGTGGCTGTTGCATGTTACAGCTGTCGTGCTCACAAATTCCTACATGTCGAGAGTAATACCACTGGGGGTACTGGGTCAGAGGTCATCGTTCTATATTCCAGGCCTAAATTAGATCTGTGGATGAATGAATGAAATACATGAATGGAGTCCGCCCCTTAAAAAGTGTGTAGCTAAGTCGTAATCTTGGCCCTCGACAGTGCTACTGAAAAACAAGAGACGCTCAACCGGCTTAAATCGCTGACAGGTCTGTCAGGGGGCTTGAAAAGTGCCATAAGTAACACAACGTATTAAAGAAGGATTCGAATTTTATATTTTTATTGATCTGTAAACTACAAATTATAGGATTATGTATAGAATAACAAATGCGGTAAATGGCCTCCATGGTTTTGTTCGTATTATACGCACTCTTTCATTGAAATTTTCAATGCCCATTTTGATATTGATATTATATTAAATTTGATATTATATTAAATATGACAACTCTTTTGATGAAGAGTTGATATTCCTTCTTCAATTCACGCTTCTTTATGGGTGTGTTGGCATATATCTTTCACTTCAAACAATTCCATAAAAGGAAATGTGGCGTTGTTAAAAAAACAATCTATAGAGCCAATTATGAATTTTTCGATTCCTGACTACCAGAATTTTATCAATTTTGAAATACTGTTTGGCAATGAAAACATTTTATTCTATCGTATAACGTTCAGGGCCGAACTTAGACAAGTTGGGGCCCGGGGCAAAAACTTCTTTGGGACCTCCTTTGCTTTACTTCTTTAGTAATGAAGAACATTCATTTAAAAATCAAGTGTAACATAAAATTTATATTCGATTTGGGGAGCCCACTTATGTGGGGGCCCGAGGCAACTGCCCCGTATGCCCCTGCCTTAGTCAGTCCCTGGTAAGGTTTTCCGTTTTATTAACCCAAAACTATCAGCTGCCAAAGGTTTTTTTAATAGGGTTTCCAGTATTTTACTGCATGAATGGCGGTAAATTTGGTACTTTTCTGTTAGCCGGGCGCAAGCGAAAAATCATCCAAGAAATCTGACAAAATTCTACATTATTTGGCGAAGATTCGCTTTAAAATCACTGTAAGAAATGTGGTGGAATTCTACATTATTTGGCGATGTTTCGTTTAAAATCACTGTAAGAAATGTGGCTGAGTTCTTCATTATTTGGCGATGTTTCGTTTAAAATCACTGTAAGAAATTTGGTGGAATTTTACATTATTTGGCGATGTTTCGTTTAAAATCACTGTAAGAAATGTGGCGGAATTCTACATTGTTTGGCGATGTTTCGTTTAAAATCACTGTAAGAAATTTGGCGGAGTTCGACATTATTTGGCGATGTTTCGTTTAAAATCACTGTAAGAAATGTGGCGGAGTTCTACATTGTTTGGCGATGTTTCGTTTAAAAATCACTGTAAGAAATTTGGCGGAATTCTACATTATTTGGCGATGTTTCGCTTTAAAATCACTGTAAGATATGTGGCGGAGTTCTACATTATTTGGAGATGTATTCGTTTAAAATCACTGTAAGAACTGTGGCGGAGCTCTACATTATTTGGAGATGTGTTCGTTTACAATGACCATAAGAAATTTGGCGGAATTCTACATTAATTGGCGATGTTTCGTTTAAAATCACTGTAAGAAATTTGGCGGAATTCTACAATATATGGCAATATTTCTCTTGCGCCCGACTAATTGCAATGAACGGATAAAACACTCTTTGCAATGAACGGATGAGAGAAAGGTAAAGTTCAAGTGCTTCTCTTTTATAATCATGCTAAACTCTCCTATTTGGACTATAATAAATCAACTCCCGTGTCCAACTAATTTCCGTCCGCCTTAAAACAGAGAGACTGCTTTCCATTTACTTGGTCACATACTCCCAATGAGTCTTGTTAGCAACAAAGCGAAACCTTTTCCGACATTTCTCTTAAATAAAGGTTGACGCAATCCTTTTATTCATTCATTTTACTGAAATGTTTCAACTTTAAGCAAATGAATATAAATTTAATTTCTCTTCCCTCCTATCTTAAATTCTCGGGCCATTTAAGACAAACGCTCTATTCTCACGAACGCCATTAAGTGAACGTATTTATGTTGAAGCTAATGCCTCTAATAACTCTCAAGTTATCGTTTTTCTTGAGATGTACTTGTTCTCTCTCTCTCTCTCTCTGTAATTTCCGGACAAACCAGAAGCCGCTGAAGTGCATGTCCTGCCACCAAGAGTTTATGCGGTGAAATTTCACAAGGAAAAAGATTTATCTACCAAAAAATTAATTACTCAAACGCAATTAAAGCCTTACAGACAGTGGTGTGCCGTTTCTTTAGACATAATTTGTTTACCTTTTATAGTGTGGGTGAAAGAAAAGGAAGGGGTAATGTAATTGGATTCTTTAATGCTGGCTAATTGAAGTAAAAATTGCGAACGAGGATAATTTAATGAGTCAAAAGTTTGGAATAGAGCATAGAATATTTTTTAAAGTTTTTATTTTAAATTCATTTTAGCATTCATTCATTCATTTAGAAAGGGTAATAATATGGTTTCATCGATATGATATCTATCTATCGATCGATCGATCGATGTTAACATAGTAGTTTTAAATATTAATTTTTTACTAATTAATTAAAAACTAACCTTTTCACCAAAATTCTTCATGTCCAAATCACCAAATAAATAACGTATTCTGTTCGTTACTTTCGAGCACTAATGAGGCTTAAATATTTTTCAGTCGATTATTTCAAACGATTCTGTTTATTTTCATAATGTTTGATGCATTTAAAATTAAACATGTTTAATGAATAGATTTTTCTGATTCCATTTGAAGCACTTTCGAATTTAAAAAATATAGAATAAGGAAAATTAGAACATTCTAATCTGTATTGTGTTACCCCAACTAATGTAAAAAAATCACGCATTTCGCTTTGCCAAAATTATCTTTGAATTATTTAGAAAAAATTAAATTTTGACAAATATTTATCCTTATTTTTAATGATTCAAAAATTTATTATTGGACCACTTTTAAAGTAAAATCCCACCACATTGAGTTTAAAAAAGGAATTATTAATCGATTATAGAATCACATGTTGCTTAGAGTCATTCTAAATTTGATTCTTTAGCATTAGGTTTAATACTGTAATTTTCTTTGTAAAACCAGGGAATGCTAATAAGAAAAATATATATGAATATTTACTTTTGCGAAGAATGCAGTAAAATATTTAAACGTACTGGCAGGATAAAAACTCATAAAAGATAAACATAATCATAAAAAGATACACATTTGTTTGCCTCATGTACAAACATGCAATTAAGTTCCAACAGAATTATCTTCTAAGGATGCTTTGTTGTCTCTTCTAAGAAAAAGAAGAATATTTAAATTAGAAAAAAGTTCATCGTTTTATTTGTGAAAACTCTTTAAAAGCAGATTAAACCAATTTATGTCAAGAAACGTTGGTGACCGAAGATGAAGGGAATGCATAAATAAACAAATGAAAATGTAGATTATTTCGGAGTGAGAAATCGGTTGTGATAACTTTTATTATATATTTATTTTATATTTCGGACATTTATTAAGGTACATATTTATGCAGATAATGGAAATAACTGGTTCTCATATTTTCTTTTAAAATTGTTTCGACATAATGTATATCTCTTATGGCCAAATATGAAACATCAGCATTCTATAGAAGACCTAGACGTTCTATATAATGCCGGCCGTCTTTAGGTAAAATATAAAATATGAATATTATTACATACTTTTCCTAGTCTTTGTATAATATACGGTATTTTATAAAATGAGAAGTACTATTTACGAAAAGTATGAAAAATAGGTCCCGATTATACTGTTACAAGTGGGAAAGTGCCGCGAAAGCCCACCGAAGTTGGTGACGTTTGACGAGGAGCTCCGCGTCAGCCGAGTTGATTTGACGAAAAGAAAAGTTTGGTAGCTGCTGAATCATTCATGAAGCTCCGCGTGTTTCCACTCCCTCGCTAGCTGGACTATATCAGGGACGGGTTGCCATAACTTGGCAGAACTCCTTTCGACAGAGCGACTCGTTAGTCGTTGGACAAGCGGATTACTTTTCACGCTTGAGCTGTGCTTACGTTTGCTGCTAACATTGTATAATTGAGCTCGCTGTGATTTACTGTTTAGCTGTGCTATACGGTAGTTGTTTCGCAGTCTGTTTTTATAGTGCGTAAGGCTTGTATTTATGCCGTAAGTGACTGTTGACTGCTGGAGTGATTTTATCTCAAATTTTACCTTATCAAGTCATCCTGTAAATACCCATAAATATCTGTAAATAAATTTGTTTGTGCTCTCCTCAAGTAAATTCCATTCAATCCGGAACCGCTAAGCTAAAAACGTAACAATACTATAATAAAATTGGCATGCATTGTTTAAAAATACGAATGTTATTCCAAATAAGGAAATAATGAAAAAGAAAAATGCTATTAAAATTAATTCAAAATACTTAAAGACAAATGAAAGTTGTATAAAACAAAATGCATGCCTCTCTTATTAAGGAAAATAAATTCCGTATAAAAGAAAAACAATTAGAATTATTCTACTTGTTCCGACAAACTGAACGACTCGAATGCCATTCTGAATTTTTCAAGCAAAGGTATTTTATCTTTTGACACTTTGATTCACGCATACATTTGGGGAATTCTTGACCACCTCCATTGGGCTGAGGAATTGCAACTTTCCGGAGAAGAGATTCAGGGTCAGAAAAATCTCTACTTCTTAGAAAGTTCTTCGGGCATAAAGTGCATTGTGATCCTGCATATACTACTTTTATACCTATACCTTTTTCCTTGTTTATACTTTGTTATACCTTTTACCTTGTTTATACCTTTTTCTTTTTAACAGCATTTTATTAGTTAGCGTTGTTTACATTTTTATGTTCCTCTAATAACTGTTGAGATGTTTGATAATTACTATACTTGGAGACAAGGTGACATTTTTTGAGAATCTAAATTCGTATCTCTTTCCGATCTGGTTCTTTGAATTATGTTTTATGAAAATTAAGTTGATTAACCTGCACTTCCGTGATCGGTGGGGGTTACTTTGCGGCGGCTCATCGTTATATTCGAATGGCTTCGGCCGGGACGGAGTGTACCTATACCATATAGTATATTAAAACTCTTCTACTATACCATATACTACTTTTAAAACTCTTTCAAAAGTAATGCCTTTCAACGTGATATTTGGTATTGGAGATTTCCGGGGCAAATCAAAAAGTGTTTGCGCCTATTTTTTTTGTTTAATCTTTGTCAAATTCTATATTAATTTTCCCTAGTCTGATAGGGAAATTTTGGGAACGTTGCGATTATTTTCATACTAAATTCTGATCTGATATTAAATTCGTTTTTATTTAAATTTAACTTAGGAAAGCCAGGGACATTTGAATTCAGATACGCCAATTAAAAATAACAAGTTACAATGTTTTAATTTACTAAGAGTACGTAAAATATAAACATTTAGTAAAAGTATTTCAGTTTTAAGTTCATTGACCAGCAGTTATTTTAAGTAAAATTAGTTTTCATGATATAAAAGAATTGGAAATGATTTTTGAAAGATGTGGTATTGGAGTCAGTAATTTAGCACAGCATAAAGCGTCCAACTACAATTGGTGCAAAACTTGTAAGTTTTCGTATGGCTTACACGGAAATTAAAAAAGAAAGGAAAATACGGAAATGATACCCACTTTGTATTGGGCGGGTTTCTTTATCTAGAATACACGGAAATGAACGAAATAAAAGCAACCATTGTAAGACAATGTTAAAAAATGCATTCTTTAATTCTAACCACCAACCACTCTTAGTGTTATTCTCAGATGAGCTCAATTGTTCAAATTAATTGCCAACGTCAATATTTTACTTTAAAAATTAGAAATTTCCCTTGGATTCGGTTTTTTCAATTCCGGAATTTTATTCTATCAAAGAATGCTCCACAAACAGTGCATTAAAATTTAAAAACCTGCTGTCGTTCTGCTTCATCAAAAATTAATGGTTATTGCATGATTTTTCGAAGATTCGAACATCCAAATCTTAGGGGGCGGATACACGACGATTTAATTAAGAAGAGTAAGTTTTCGTGTCTGAAGTATGTAACTATTATCAGTGTAAATTAAAAACCCAACGCGCCTTTAGAACTTTTAGGAAAGGCGCAAATTCCGCTCTGGAATGCACAAAGAAAAATAATTTAAAGAAGAAGGGGAAAAGAAACGCCAAGAAACTGTTGATAAACAGTTTTATTTGCCTCCAAAACTGCAAACCAAAAATTCTTCCATGCTCTTTCTTCTGCTCTGAACCGAAGCTTCCTTATCCGGTAATTAGAAAGATTTAATTATCGAAGATTTTTAAAAGAAAATCAAAGCAAAAATAGTCAGAAACACAAGTGAGCAATTTTATTCGTTCATTAGTAAAGGGGATGGAAGTTTTCTACTAATTACTGGATCGTTTCAGGTACTGTTGATTATTTTTCAGCATACGATAAAAGGAGCTAATTTTCTCCATTCTCTATGTCGATGGACATCAGTTACCTTGACAAGCATTCATTTGGAAGCTGAAAAAGCAATGATAATGTATTGTGCTATAAGCACGTTTGGGAAGTAAAAAGTGCTGAAATTTTCAAGTATACAGTGTAATATTTAAATATATAGAGAGATAAATAAGCAATGAGAAATTTTTTCTCAGATACGGAATAATCAAAAGAGAGGGAGTGTTTTTAAAAATAATGAACCATAATTATGTTTCACTCGAATCTGAAAAAGAAGAATTTTTAAATAAAAGGCACGGGGCGCTCCTAAATTATGAATAGAATAAATCAAATTTAGAGCGTTTCTTTTCTCCAAGTGAATAACGAATCCTCGCTACAAGCTCTCATTCACGTATCTGACTTCTTTGTTATCAGATAAAAATTTTAAAAAAATAATCAAAATCGATATGGGAGGCGAAGAGCAGAAAAAATCAAAATGCATCTCATTTGTATAGTTTTATTATTCATCATCATGTTGCTGCATTCACAGAAAAAAAAAGATTGCATAACAGAAATATTTTATATTTATAATCTTCTAGATGTGATCATTATTAAAACTTACAGATGTTTATTGATGTACAGATGGTTATTGATGTTACAGATTATATATATAGGAATAAGAAAGTGACATATGTAATCGGCAATATGTCACTTACTTATTCCTATATATATAACCCAGAACGTAAACTAAAATAATATTTAAAATAACAATTTATTGTCAAAGGAAGTTCAATAATAAGTTTATACACTAAAGAGCTAAAACAAAGTGTGCACATCAATATATATATTGTAGAGCACCCACGAGCTTGCAAAATTGCGGCATCAGGACATGGCATGGATTCAACTAACTTGAGAAGATATTCTATAGACAGTTAACACCATGATTCCTGCAGGACAGTCCACAAAGCCATAGGTGTTCGAGGTGGTGGAGATCTTCTAAGGACAGCACATTGCAAAACACAACTGATATGGGAGATAATGCTCAAGTCAGGAGGATTAGGTGGACAAGAATAAGGGGAAAGAAATTCAGAAGAATGCTTCTCAAGCCACTCGGTAGTTACTGTAGACCTGTATTGTGATGCATTATCCTGTTAGAATTGTCAATGTCAGTCGAAATGAACACAGGACATGATTGCATGTAGAGGGTCAGAAATGATATTAAAGTACCTCTGATCTATCGTGGTTGAGCCTACATATATAAACCGTCCTATTTAATTCTAACTGCACACTCCCTTTAACCTCACAGATACCCCCATCAACTTCAATAATTCCATGTAGGCACGAGGTATCCATGGATTCATAGGTTTTCTCCACACCCGTAAGCAGCCGTCCCCAATATACACTTGGAAACGTAACTTAGACCAGACAACGGTTTCCTAATCCTTAAGAGCCCAATGCCAGTGCTGGCGAGCCCGGATGACGTGTAGAGTTTGGTATCGCTGAGTCACCAATGGTACACGAGATGGTTTGCTGCAGCGAAGCCCATATCAATTCGGTTATGTTGCATATTGAGTACACTTTCACTTGTTGATGAGCTTGCATTCAAATCCGCAGCAATTTGTGGGAACGTTGAACGGCTACCTCGTGTAGTAATTCTTTTTATGGGGTTGATGATTCCCCTCTATTAAGGCCCTTTTCAAGGTGGATATTGAAATTTTATCGGAAACCTGCATACGTGGCCCTAATTGGCGCTACTTTAAGCAAGAGACAGTTGTTGTGCCTTAAATCCAGTCATGCGTCTGCGGGTATGTTCATGATAAGTGGCATTGGCAACAGCAACTACTTTTTATAAATTCCTGTTAAAATTTTAAATAAACCCATTTATAAGAATTTCTTTTACCATCTATAGTAAGTGCATTTACTACAAAATATAAAAGAGCTAGATAAATAAATTGTGCTACAATTAACACAGCAATGGCGGGAGTCGTAATAAGACGATGCATCTCTGTTACAGCTTAAAGGCGGGAGTCGTAGTAACACGAGTTTATCTCGACTGTAGCTTAAAGGTGGTAGTCGTAGTAATACGATGCATCTCGACTGTAGCTTAAAGGTGGAAGTCGTAGTAATACGATGCATCTCGACTGTAGCTTAAAGGTGGAAGTCGTAGTAATACGATGCATCTCGACTGTAGCTTAAAGGTGGGAGTCGTAGTAATACGATTATCTCGACTGTAGCGTAAAGGTGGAAGTCGTAGTAATACGATGCATCTCTGCTGTAGCTTAAAGGTGGGAGCCGTATTACTACGGTTTACAGCTACATTGCGCAACATTGTAATTAGTGTTTTGTTCTTTTTAAATATTTCTTGTAGTTTTAAGAGTTTAAATAAACTTTTTTAAGCCTACATTTTTTAATGATTACACGAGGTACCGCCCGCTCTAGGACGAAAAACGAGGTGGGGCGGTCGCCGCTTTACCTAGCATACTTTCGTCAAGATCCCCGCCTTTAATCTGTTAAGCAAATAAAGTAGTAAACAATATGAAATTTTAAAACACAACGTCAAAAGGTTGATAGTTGGTCGACATGAGTATTTGTATTAGTGAACATCATATCTGAAAAATGAAGATCTCAAACTTTTTAAAAAAATCTGGTTTGATGTTTTGTAATTAAAATTTAGTAAGACGGTAAAATTTGACAATAATTATAGATTATTAACTCTTTGATGCCCTCTTCTATTTATTAAAATTTCTGCTTTTCGCAACATTAGACCAAACAAAGATTAAAACCTAATCAAATAAACATTCTACAAGTGTTTTGAACTTTTAAAAGTTTTAATCGCTTGGCGCGTGTTAGTATCCCGGCAGAAGCTTAATTTGAACTAGCTAAATATCTAGTTGTTAGGGCATTGGATTCGCATCACTACGAGTTTGAACCCGCCAGCCGAAGACTCCCCGTGGTGTGCGGTGGCTGTAGTACGTTAAATCTGTCGTCGTCACAAAGTCCTCCATGTCGTGATACAACTGAGGGTTCTGGGTAAGACCATTCCCTGTTCCAGATCTAAATTTCGATCTGTGATTGATTGAATGATACACGTGAATGGGTTTGTGAAGTATATGAGCTATAAGTGAGACTTCTGACCTCGGGCGGTCAGGGATCCTTACCCTCAGCAACTCCCCCTGAGGGGGTACCTCGTAATGAGAATGAAATGCTGACGGTATGGTGGTTGGATCTCGCGCCCTCTTGGAGGGTACACTAATAGGTGGGGGTTAGACTCCTCTTATTGTATGGGACGGACTTCCTACAGGCAGGGTTGCACTGTGGCCGGTGATGGTTATTAGAACTCAACCGCAGATCCCGCCAGTGTTGCTGTTGTGGTGGTCCGGTCATTCAGATTTAAGGTTAATCCATGTGCCTTCGTGGAGGGTCGGAGAGCCTATCCTTGACTTACCCTCAGCCCCTCCTTCTGTTGTAGAGCTGAGCACGGGGACAAAAACAACAGACGCGCTTCAAAAGACGAGAAGGTTAAGGTTGCAAACATATGAAAATAGCATATAAATGCATATTAGGGTTTCTTCACTATATTTGAAGCATGCTCACTTTCGGGATGTACGAAAATTAAAATTTTAAAGTTTCTGGCTTCACGGCATTATAAGCGCTCCTCTACTATAATACAAAGGGAGATTTATCACCTTAAAAGTGAATATACAAAAAATAGTTTAGGATTTCCTCTAATTAAAAAAATACGAAAAATACAGTATCAGGAAAAAAATTCTAGAATTTTCCCCTTTTTTATATTTTTAAGCATTTCTTTTATTATTGTCTTAAGTTAAACAGAAAAATCAAATAAATGCAATCATATGGAATGCCTTATTCGTAAGGTAATAGTTACACACTTCCCAAACGTCTTCCTCGAAAGCTAAGAGATAAATGTTTAAATTAAGTTAAATGTGCCTTCGTAAATCTAATTAAAGTAATGAACTGCGGGATAGCTCTAAATAAATATTTATCGCGAGGCAGTTTATTTCGAGGATTCCTATTTAATGTAAATCAAAAAGTAGTAACGTTGTAAGGGTTGCGCTTTTGAACGAATTGGCAAGATTTAAAGAGCAAGCCAAACGCGAAAGCAGCAGTTTTGAAGTAAATAACTTAATTTAAATAAATATAAATGAAGCGAGGACTTAACTTTCTGAATATTTTTCCAGAAATAAATATTCATTAGATCAATTTACCCAAAGAAAGAAACATTTGAAATCTTTTCATTACCCAACGACTTAATTAGTATGGATAGGATTGACTTTATCTAAATGGTGCAGGGTGTCCCAAATGCATTTTGTGTTCTCGGACGGACATCCCGATTTGAAATGTAAATTTTTAATACTTTATTTTATTGTTGTTGATCTAACATTGTAATTTAAAGAATCCAGATTACTCTATGCTTTGTAGTAATGCTTAATACCCGTGTGGTTAACGGGGGAAACTAGTAAAAACAATCCTTTTTCTTAATGCTACATGAATAAGAATTCCTTATTTGTTGAATTTGATATTATTATTGTTAATAGTGATACTTCTTTGATAGAATAAATTTGTGTAGTTGAAACTATTGCGGTTAAATTTCAAAATTAAGCAAAAATATTAAATTTTGAAGAAGACGGAAATAAAAATTTATAATTCACGTTTTTTTTAGAACTTCTTTAATGCACTTTGAATATTAAATGTTGTGAAAATCTAATTATAGAGCACTAAAAATAATTTAGATTTCCAATAATAATGCATGGGGAATCTGAATATCTAATCATTTAAGATTCAAATGTCTACATATTGACCAATGAATTCATTGGGTGATTTTAGGGTTATTATTTTACTCACCCCACCTCCTTTAAAAAATCTTCATTTGTTAATAATGAAATTTTGGAAGTGACAGTTTCATCTCACAGCCAATATTTCCAAAAATTTACAAATTAATACAAAGGCTTTTTTTTCAGATTCAGACAACTTTCGAATTCCTCTATCTATCACTATGCGCTGTATTAATATCATATTTATCTTCACCATCCCAATAAGTTTGCAAACAGGTTACCAAATAGAAGAGTCTTCCTAGCAATCTGGCCACCCAGGGTTCGAGTCCCGGTTAGAGCGTGGTTGTTCTTCTGTGTATTCTCTGTGAAGTGTGTTAATGTGCCTTCCCGCTGAATCATATTTATCTCCACCATCCCATTAATATTGCAAAAAGGTTACTAAAAAGGGGAGTGGTTAGACGAAAAAAGAAAAAAAAAAGAAGCGAAGCAACTGAATTCCCATACAATGCAACCAAAGAGCCGTCGTCCTGGCACAGTCTTCCTAGTGATCCGACCGCCCAGAGTTCGAGTCCCGGTTAGAGCGGGGTTGTTCTTCTGTGTACCCTCTGTGAAGGTCATGAATGTGCCTCCCCCCGAATGGTATTTATCCCCGCCATGCCATTATATTCCAAGAATGTTATTAGTTAGGGGAGTGGTTAGAGGAAAAAGTAAAATAAAAAGAAACGAAATACATGAATTTCCATTCAATACAACCAAAGAGCCATCATCCAGGTACAGTCTTCCTAGTGATTCGGCTGCTCAGGGTTCGAGTCCCGATTAGAGCAGGGTTGTTCTGTGTACTCTCTGTGAAGTGTGTGAATGTACACCTATGTAAAAAGGGGTTTTGCGGGAGAGAGTGTGTGGGTCATAGTCATATGAGCCAGAAGTCAGACTTCTACCCTTGGGTGCTCAGAGGTCCATACCCTAATATACTAATGCACCCCTCTTGCCGTTGTGAAACTGGGCAAGTCATTATCGTCACAACGAAGGTGAACGAAATCTATCCAATATTTTAAAAACGGATTCCACAAAAATTATTTTTGAAAAAGAAATCTCGCAAGGTTCAAAAAGTTTCTAACGTTAATAATAGTCTGCCAATTGTCTTTTAATCTCTGAAAAACAGAAAGTAAATATCTGTAAATTAAGTAAGTTTGGGAATATTGGCTGGTTGCTTTCGACTAACTGTGGTCCACGGTGGGCTGTTAGTAAGTCCACGGCTTGTGAGTCATTGGGCTTCAGACTCGAGGCCCGATTTCATCGAAGAACCGTTGCGTAAAGTAATTTGTTACGCGTTTAATCCGACAGGGACAAACGTCCTTCCTCTTGTGTGACGTGGTGAGAATAGTCATCTGACCGTGGTTCAAAACCATGAGATCCATCACCAAATAGCACTAGCGTTTATAACGGGACGTCGATATAATGAAACTTCAATCGAGGGTAATTATGTTCGATAGTAAAATTTTGAAAATATTTTATACTAAAATATCTGGTCACATTATTACACAAGATTTACTTAGCATTTTGTGATTTGAAAAAAATGTATCATCTACTCTGATATTAATGGACCTCAGAGATTCACCTTCGGTTTGTCATCAATGATAAGCTGTTTTAATAGCAGCTATCAAAACAACACTTCTGTTATATCGTCTATCAAATTTCCTCTTGCAGATAATTACATAGTAAGAATATGTAGTTAAGGATTAAATTCCTGTAAATTATATGTATATATATATATATATATATATATATATATATATATATATATATAT
>JAOUZG010025245.1:3095714-3114445 GCA_026289955.1 Argiope argentata | reverse complement strand
GAAAAGTCCGATATATATATATATATATATATATATCGGACTTTTCGCGTGTGCAATAAAGTAAAAAATACTTTAAATACTGATAAAATAGTAAATTAAGGAAATTTATAACAAACTAATTTTTCTTTCGCAACAAATTTTGATCAACACACTTGTGAATAGGACCTGCTTATTTCTAAACATGGTTATCTCTATACTACGGAAAATGTCTGACGTAGCAATAGCTACGGTTAGACGATTGATGCGGTATAATCAGATGTCAGAATTATTAATGTCAGTGTTTCAAATTAAATGCTGTCTAAGACGGAATAGAAACTGTCATGTCGTAGAAGACACCAGGTGTTGTCACCAACACTGACAAGCTATTAATGTAGCACGAGATTCTCGAATTGCTATACTATGTCATCGACCTTCATTTATCAATTTCCTACTTAATGAATTACATGTTTCAGAATAAATAACAGTTTTGTCAACAAAGTTTTTTAAATGAATCTTAAAATAACATACCATTTCTTCTGTTTTGTAGATTAAACACAATTATATCTTGATAAATCCAATTAATAATTGTTAAAAGTCATTTAACTATATTTTGTTTAACCAGAGATAAATTATTCTTTGTTTTGGAATTCCTGACTTAACCCTAACATCATGTAACCCTTCCGCGCAAGCGCAATTGGTGACGTAAGGAAAAAAAAATCCCATGATCCCTCAGCAACAGATGTATGTTTCAGTTCCAATTTAGATTCGATTGGAGTTTACGTTCATGAAAGGTGTAAGAACGGAACCAAAAATGGTTGTACGCTGTAGAAATAATTCGTGCAAGTAAAATGAAAAGTAGGAAAATATTTATAAATAATTATCTGTGCATGTGTCCTCGTCAAGTAAATGAAAAAGATGATAAAAATCAGAAAACTTGGATTAAGGTTTTCGATGTCTATGTGATTTAATTCACCTCGATTCTTCTGATTTAGAAGTTTCCGGAATGACGAGGTAAGATTGAATTTTCTCATACATTTCGATATTTCAATTTCGAGCCTAGAAATCCCAAAAATTTGAAATTCCACAAAATAACTATGGGGATTACTGAAGAATGGTACGTCAAAAAGAATGAAGAAGTCAAAAGGGTTATCAGTTTAAGAAAATACTGCTTACAATTACAAGCAAAAAAGATGAATTAAGTATTCGTTTGTCCTGAAGAGTTATTTTATTATTTTATGGATGTCAGCATGCCCTAATCATAAAATTCAGTACCTTTTAATGATGAATTTAATTGATTTAAAAATAATGAATCAACTTTCGTCCTCAAATGAGTTTTATTGTTTAACAATTTGGAATATAATATCTATTTCACAACTTGAATTTTCATTGTTTTGAGGCTATAGTAGTATATTTTCTTTTCGTTCGAAGAATCATCGCTACCAGAAAAGGACTGTATGAGAATCACTTTGATTGTTCGTTTAGTTGATGTTGAGTTTGCTGACGTGTTCAAATATTCTCACTTTGACATGGCGTTGAAATTCGGCTGGAGAGATATCTGGCGAAATTTCTATGGCCAGATATCTTGCTGCGAGAAAAAAAAAGTAAATCGTTCTGGTTTGCAATTACATCCTAAATTATTTTTCTTGGGGATTAAATAAGACAATTAATATAAAACAACAGAAAATAATAATCAAAATTAAGTTGATGAAAACTGCTGTCTATTATAAGTCCGGGTAATCTGTTTCTGACAAGCTGATAAGTAAAGAAATCTTAATATATTTAAAAATACAAACTTTTCTTGCTTTTAATACGTTTTTCACAAAACAAACAAGAAACTTAATAGGAAAGGTAATTGCGTTGGCTATAATGTAAACAAATAAAACATTTGACATGACGAAGAAGCGGTGTTTGGAATAATAACTATAATGTGTTGCCCTTCTTGAAAGAAATAATTAAACTCTTATCTTTCAGTAACAGGAAGGGTTTGAAAGCTGTGAATGTGACAAATGTTGTGTAATAACATTTTGTCAGCATTATTTGAAGACGTGTTATTTTTGTAAACCCTTGATAACAAATTTACGGTCTTAGTTTAAAAGATATTAATTTTTATTACTCGAATGCAGATTGAAAATATTAGAGCTTTGCAATAAGTTCTATTTTTTCACTTTTATTATCTTAGTGATGGTGACTATTGAAAAATATAAGGTCATCAAAGAATATTCGTATTCTGGTACAGACATTACTTATTTGTGAATCACAAAAAAAATCTAAGCTTTATTTCATTTTTCTCTTTTCTAATAATAAAAAGTCACACATAATTGATATTACACACTAAAATGTTCCTTTTTTTAATTAAGTTTACATGTATACAATTCAAAAATAAAAAAGTATTAATGGTGTCATATATTCGGTTCAAAATTTGATATACGTAATGAACTTTGAATTTTGAATTATATGTCAAAATGCATCCATTTAGCTCATTCCGTTTTTGAGTAATCGTGCTTTGGTATAAACATCATGACCGACAGACAGATGTCTCATAGATTTGCTTCTAAATTTCACAGATGTATAATTTTTTTTTAATCCAGTTTGTTGAAGTTTTAAATTAAAGGATTCACAGACATACCGAAAAATCGAATTTCGTCGAAATCTGGAATGATCATCTATCACTTTTTCTTTTTTGACAATTATAAAGTACTTTTCTTTTTTCTACGATTTCATAGTGCTTTCTTTTCTTTTCTGACGATTACATAGTACTTTCTTTTCTTTTTTTAACGATTACATAGTACTTTCTTTTCTTTTTTTAACGATTACATAGTAATTTCTTTTCTTTTTTAACGATTGCATAGTACTTTCTTTTCTTTTTTTAACGATTACATAGCACTTTCTTTCCTTTTTTCACAATTATGTAATACTTTCTTTTCTTTTTTTCGACGATTACATAGCACTTTCCTTTCCTTTTTGACGAGTAACAGAATTTTCTTTTCTTTTTTGTTGATTACATAGTACTTTCTTTTCTTTTTCAACGAATGACCGTACTTTCTTTTGTTTTTTGACGATTACATAGTACTTTCTTTTTTGACGATTACATAGTACTTTCTTTTCTTTTTTGACTGTTACATAATACTTACTTAACATTCCTCGTATTCCGGAATTAAAAAAAAACCTTTGTCAGTTAGCTGGAACGTAAATAAAATTTTACTTATGTTATGCTTGACTTTATAATGTTACTATTGGTTCACAAAAACATTCTATAAGAAATTTTAATCCGAAGCCTGCAACCATTCATTTTCAAAGTTGAGATATATTTATCATAAAACTAACTCAAAAGATCGGACAATAAATAAATTTAAATACATTGTGCAGGGATTTTATAGGTAAATTCTAATTTTTAGAAAAATATATGAAAGGAGATAGTCGCTGGTCTAATTTAAAGAATATTTTCATCTTCAATAATCAAAGCGTTTTAAGGAAATGGAAAATTTCAATCACTCATAATGCCATCTCTCTTTAGAACAGATGTCCTGCGTTCAAACTTTTTCGAGAGATTTATTCGCTTTAAAATATTACTTCTACTTGCTTTATTTGTATAGAAGGAATACAAGAAAACATTTTCTTGGAATCACTTTGTTAATGCAATTTCAATAATTCTTTAGTGTCATTGCAATAATAATTTTCCTACAGGTGGAAATAAAAGTATTAAATATAAAAGAGATAATTTTGAAAATTAGGAACATAACTAAAACTTACTTTTGTCTTACATGTTCTATAAAATCATTTGTTCTGATAGATAAGAAAATGAACCATTTCTAATTCAGATATTTCAGCTATTGTATGAAACCTTACAATAAAACGGAATTGGAGTCTTTTATATCACTAAACCATTCACAAACGAGGACATAACTACACGCCAATCCAGCACTCAATTCTCCCCTGAAAGGTACTCCAGGAAATGACTCTAAATCCCAAGAAAAGTTCATTCTCGCCAATTCTACAGCCTGCTACAATCGACCTGAAAATTTCTCCAGAGACTCCAGATAAGCCAATCAGTTCCAATCAGGAGCAGACTCTTCGTCTAATGAAACTCCAGTGCGTGATGGGACTTGCTACGAGACTCTGCCCGGAGTTTCACTGGAGTTGGCTTTTATTAGTGAAGCACCATTGGCGAAGAAAACTGATTCTCCGGTTCTCACCTGGCGCCCGTGTCAGGAAGATTTGGCTTCGAATTGAAGAGTAATCAAATAAAAACCCGTGGTGATTTTAAAACCAAGTTTGTTTGTTTGTTTTCTTTTGGAAAATAACTTTCTTGTTTGGGAATAAAATGGGAATAACCTTTCCGCGTTGAGTTGTGTTTTGTCGATAGTTTCTACGTGGATATAATGTTGTTTTCTCTTGAGCAATAAGTTGTGAAATGAGAAGTTCAATGAAAAGTTATATTCAATGAGTTTGAATTGCTAGAAATAAAATTCTTTTATTTGACTTCTTAGTCTATTATATAAGAATCTGTAAATAAAAAAATATATAAATAATATATAAAAACATTTGGTTTTATTGTACTGAAATAAAGTCAGTTTGGCATTTCATCTGAAATGTTACGTTCACGATAATAGAAAAAAAATCAACTTGCTGACAATTGAAAGAAAATCATTTTTATATGCTTTTATTTTAATTTTTATATATTTTTTCTTCTATGTTTTATTGAAACAAAATGTCCCTGAAGGACGATAACAAACACGCGGTTAAGACTGCTATTGGATTATCTATAAAAAGGAGAGTAAAAATGATTTTTTTTCTTAAAACAATAGTTTGTTGTTTCCAATTCCCGAACATTGACTAATATTAATTTAAGTTCTTGTAATTAGGCTAGCCTAATAAATAGAAATTCATAACTGCGTATTTAAAAGCAGATACTTAGTTTTATATCAAAAAGTTTTGGGATAAAAATGAAATAGAAACTTAAAATCCTTTTATTTTTACCTTACAATTCTATGTTTTCAATTGTATTTATGATATTTCAATAAAAAAAATTCTTTTTGATAATATTTATGGGTGGTAAATGTCCCCATTGTTTGATAAATAAGTGTTGAATGTTAAATAAATGGAAAATAGAAAGAATTGTGTTCATAGAATTACAAATTTATTATTACATAATTGCTTCCTCATTTTTGATTAATTCGTGGTGTAAACTTTGCATTTTTCAGTTATATATATATATATATATATATATATATATATATATATATATATATATATATATATATATAATATGCAGAGCCTAAGAGTCTCGGGTCCGATACCCGGTTTGGTATAAGTTAAATCTGTCCAGATCGAACGTTATCCCGCTGATGTGGTTTGGAGCGGGAAGTGCCAGTTCAGGTGTCACCCTCGTCATCTGACCACGGCTCAATTTCATCCCCAAAAAGCCCTAGTATTGTTTCAGAATATGATGCTACTATAAAAAAATATACTTATATATTAAATAAATTTTTTTGCATGAGTTAAAAATCTGATTTTTCAATTTAAATTCCTTTTCAATATAACATAATGCAAAAATGCGTTATCATTATTTTATATATTTTAATAATCATTGATATATGCATATACTGCACTCATCAATTTAATTAACGTAAATCCGAAAGATTTATAATAACTTACGGGAAAATTTTTCATCAAATTTTAAGTGAAAGACTAATTTGAATTGTTTTTTTTTATCAAACTTACGTATTTAGAAAAAAAGATGAGTGGTGCTGTCGGTATGCATATGAAATTTAACTATATGGGGCTTTCAACTTATTTCAATAATCTTATGAACTAAATTTCATCACACTGATGTGGTTGGTGTGAAGAGGGGTGTTCCAGGTACTCGGGTGCCGTCCTTGTCATTTCACCGTGTTTAAAATTATGAGGTTCATTCCAAAAAAGGCCTAATGTTGCTTTTCAATGGGTTGTTAATATAAATAAACTAAACTAAATTTGAGGCAAAAATTATTTTAAAAACACATAACATTGATTTAAATGGGGCATAACATTCGACAAATTAGACGAAATATTTTGTTTTTAAATTAATAAAAAGTACATTAAAAATAGTTTTAATGAAAAATACGGATTTCATTTTCATGAAGTAATTTATAATTATTATTTCAAAGTTGTAAGTTTTCATTTGAATTTGATTTTCTTATATTCTATTTTTGAACATTTTCAGAATCTAAATAAAATGTTACTAAATAGTACAACTCATGATTTGTAGAGTGAAATAAAATAAGTCACTTTTATAAAAATGAAAAGATTTTTCTCAATGCACAGTGCAAATATTAGATTTATAGAGACAAAGAAACTTTTGTTTATTCAGCCCAAATATTAGATTTAAAGATAAGTCACATCTAAACTCTCCGACCCGGCCGAAGGCTTAAGTATTTAAACCAGTAGGGCTGAATGACTGAATAACCACAACAGCAACACTTGCGGGAACTATGGTTGAGTACTAATGGTCATCACCGGCCAAATAGAATCATCCCCGTAGGAAGTACGTTGCGTCACCTATGGTAGAAGCCTAACCCTCACCTATTAATGTATCATTAATGTACTCTACAAGCTGGCGACCTCTAACCACCTGGCCGGAAGACTCTTTCCTCATTTCGATGTGCCCTCCGGAGATTTAAAGATAAAAACAAACACATTCTTTTTTTAAAAAAATTCTAATTTTATTAAAATTTGCTTAAAGTTTCCTAAAAATATATTTCTCTTCCATACTTGTCAAAAAATTATTATTGTTGAAACGTAATGGAAAGTATTTCGATATTTGATACACAAGTATCGAATTTCATCAACAAATTAATAATGAAAATAATCTCTTTCCATTTACCTGCGAATCGAAGTTATTGAATACAATTTCCAAAAATTGAAACCGAATTAACTATGGAAACTCAAACACTTAATCTGAGCCGGCGTAGCAAATGCCGAATTACTCTCTCCACTCTATTCAGCCTAACACCACTCTTCTCCAGTCAAGCGTCATGATTTCTAGATCGTACTTTGGGAAAGCCGATGAGCCGATACGCCCCTCCCCCCCTATTACGGACACTCGCCGTATAGGGTTAGTTCCAGATGCTCATTATTAACTCATTGCACCGTGTGTTGTGCATTAAAACAAGCTTTCCCAACCGTTTGCTTGATGTGGCTTTATAAATATTTTCGAAACGTGTTTCAGAAGAGAAGAAAACACTTTTCCACTTTACGTTGCCTTCTTTAAATTTAATATGTTGTTGGAAGGTTAATATTCAGCAATATTTGGCCCATATTTGCTATAATCACACACCAAAAATGGGGCTCTTAAAAAGCAACGTGTGCATGAAACTTTGCAAAGGATTTCTTATTGAGACTTGGTTATAGTTTCCTGAAAAGTTAAAGGTGAAAATGTATATAAATTTTACAGCATTTTTTTAATTCGTGTGTCTCAAGTCATAAAAACCAGTAGAATATTCTAGACTTATAATAAAACATTATTGGTATGTTACGAATATTCAAAAGAATTGCTGAAATAGTGATTTACAACAATTATTTAGTAATTAAAAATCATAACTGATTACTTCGAATTATTCTAATGCAAGTGGAAAAAAGTATAAATGACTGAATAACAAGTCAGTATAATCACTCCTAAAATAAATAATTTTGATCTGGAAACATAAATAATTCTTCGGAATGCATAAACTATTTCAAAAACAATAAAAAAAATTGTGATAGCAATTAATTTATATTAAGTATGATTAAATATGAAGCAAAATAATATATTTTATAATAATAACAACGAATAGAATTCCAAAGAAATTATTTTCTAATTCCTACTATTAGCTCACACTCTCCCTTTGGCGACCAGTCGGTTCACCAGTATTAATGCTTGCTAAAATTTTCATATAATATTTTATATAGCTGTGTCTCATAACAGGTTTTTCATCAAAATATTTTTAAACCAAACAAATTTTGATAATCATATAATTCATTTATAGTATTATTTTCTTCAGATGTTCTGTTCATTGTACTACACACCTTTCTCTTTCTAACCGAGCAATGATTGTCCCGTAATTGATATTTTACTTAAATGGTGGAGGGAAAGGACTAAAATTCTACCGTTTTTATAGAATAACGAGATTCAAATTTTCATAAATGTAAACACACTAAACAAATGAAGACACAATTGCTTTTCAAGAGATTCGAAAGTTTAAAAACTGCTTGGAAAATGCCGTGCACAGAGGAAATAATGGTGACTCCCGCACACCCTTCTTTTTTTTCTATCCTTTTTTTCTTCACTACTTTTCTTTCTACAAACCCTTTTTTTCTTTATTTATTATGACTTTATTTTGAGCAAGCATAGATTAAATATCTATACAGACTAATAATAAAAGCAACTATTTTCTTTCTTTTTTAAACACCCTGTTATCTATAAATGAAAACCAACCAATTTCGCGTATTTCTTTTTAAACAAATCATGATTTATTACTTCCTGTTATCTTACTCAGTTTGGTGTGGGGGAAGGAAATGAAGATTTTTGGCGGGGAAAAAAGAAAAGTGTCGTTTTAACTATTTTCTTCGCAGTTTTTTCATTTTTTCTCTCCATAAGAACCATCCTCGTGTCTTAACGAGAATATTAAAATAAAAATTAGCCGAATCGGTTGAGCCGTTCTCTAGTTTTGCGCTTAGCAACGCATTTTGAGATCAATT
The DNA here is from genome assembly GCA_026289955.1 of Argiope argentata. Lineage (NCBI taxonomy): Eukaryota > Metazoa > Arthropoda > Arachnida > Araneae > Araneidae > Argiope > Argiope argentata. Next base: position 3,105,751 of record JAOUZG010025245.1, on the reverse strand, counting down.
TTTATTAATATAGATATAATCTTGTTCCAATTTTCAATCGTTAATAAAATACTTTCTATTCCTCCAATCAAGTTCAAGTAATTTTTTTTAACTTGTAGTGGACGACATTTTATGTTAATACAGTTTTTTCAAATATTAACTCATAAATTTTTATTAATTAATTAAAAACTAATTTTCTCGTCTTTATAGTAGTTGTAATTGTTAGGTCGGGATAGCCTGATTGGTACGGGTTGGTTGGCGGGTTCGAATCTTTTGATCTGCGAGTTCGAACCTGGTCGCAAAGTTCTTTTGTCGAGGGTCATGCCACTGGTGGTATTGAATCAAACGTGATCTTTATTCGGGTGCTCAGGAGTCCATACCCTCAGAAGTTACTGCACCCCTCCTTCCGTTGTAAAGGGGAACGTAAAACAACGATTGTATTTATTTAATTAAAAAAACTAAAATAAAATCTTTCCTAATATCGAAAGTAGGAATTTATTCTGAAAAACTATTTTTTATATTGCTTGTTGATATTTATGTCAAATAAACGAACTGGATTGAAAACGGAAGAGCTTTCATCTAAGGAATAGAAACTTCCCTTCAATTCATACATTGCAAAAAATTTTAAAGTGAGACAATGAATAAATGATAGAAATTTCTTGAGTTCTAAACAGCGTATATTATATTTGCAAAGTGCGAAAATTCAGATAAGGTTTGTTTACTCGTAATTTTCAATAAAGGATTTAAGTCTGTAAATAAATTAATAAAGTTGTTTTAAATTTTCGCATCAATATTATTAATAAGAAATTTTTAAAAATTAATAAATTCAATATATATGTAGATAAATAGCCAAATTTAATTTTGTGAGGTCTTCCTTTATGCGATTTTATATTTGCACTTACTATTTTTTTATATCTAGAATTTGAATTATAATATACACTGATGTGACAAAAGTCATGGGATAGCAATATGCAAATATACAGATGGCAGTAGTATCGCAGCGAAAAAGTATAAATGCGCAGTTCGTTTTCCAGAGCTTTCATTTGTTCATTTCAAGTTATTCATGTGAACAGGTTTTTCGTGATTTATGGCGGCACGACGAGAATTAACAGACTTTGAACGTGGAATGTTAGTTGGAGCTAGACGCATGGGTCATTCCATTGCGGATATCGTTAGTGAATTCACCATTCCGAGATCCACAGTATCAAGAACGTGCAGAGAGTATGAAATTTCAGGCATCCTATCCCATCATGGACAGCGCAGTGGGCGACCACCTGCACTTAACGACCGAGACCACCGACGTCTCTGTAGAATGGTCAATATTAATAGACACGCAACACTTCGTCAAATAACTGCAGGAATCAATGTGGGACGTACGAGGGACGTGTCCGATAGGACTGTGCGGCGAAATTTGTCTTCCTTGGGCTATGACAGCAAAAGACCGACTCGAGTGCCTTTACTGACAGCACGACAGCACCTGCAGTGACTCTCCTGGGCTCGTGAACATATCGACTGGTCCCTAGACCAATGGAAAACCGTGTCGTGGTCATATGAGTCACGATTTCAATTGTTACTAGCTGATGGTAGAGTTCATGTGTGGCGCAGAGACCACGAAGCCATGGACCCAAACTGTCAGCAAGGCACTGTTCAAGCTGGTGGTGGCTGCATAATGGTGTGGGCTGTTTTTACATGGCATGGACTCGGTCCTCTGGTGCAACTGAACCGATCATTGACTGGAAATGGTTATGTTCAGCTGCTTGCAGATCACTTGCAGCCATTCATGGACTTCACGTACACACACAAAGATGGAGCTTTTATGGATGACAATGCGCCATGTCACCGGGCCAGAACAGTTCGCGATTGGTTTGAAGAACATTCCGGATAATTCCAGCGCATGATCTGGCCACCTAGATCACCCGATATGAATCCCATCGAGCATTTATGGGACATCATCGAACGGTCCATTCGTGTCCAAACTCCTGCACCATCCACACTTTCACAATTATGGACGTCTATACAGACAGCATGGCTCAATATTCCTGCAAAGGACTACCAACGACTTGTGGACTCCATGACGCGTCGAGTTGTTGCACTTCGCCGGGCAAAAGGAGGACCAACACGATATTAACAGTCATTCCATGACTTTTGACACTTCAGAGTATATCTTATAATAAACAGCATTAATGTTTTCTATCCAATAATGTTATGTTTTCTATCAGTATACATAATATATACAATGTGTATGGCACACACTATATTTATATATCACTTTTTAACTAATTTCAATATAATATAATAAAATAAATAAATAATTATTATTGTATATAAGAATATAAATAATAAAATAAAGATTTTTTTATATTCTTAAACTATAAAATATAATAATATATAAACAAAATGATATTTATTACATTACATATTAATATAATAATAAAATAAATAATATTAAATAACTTGGAAATAAATATTTTGTAACCATCTTTTTACATTACATACTTTTTCTTTTCTTCTGCGTGTTGGTATAGGCGTATCGCATCTTTCCTGTGATCTGTGCGTCCCAGTTTGGGCATGGTTGTTCTTCCGTGTTCTATCAGTAAAGTGTGTGAATGTATCCTCCCTTTTACTGTAGAAAGCGAATGTGACTCATTAATTAGCTTAGTCGCAACCGTGATCCTATTTGCCACAATTGAAGAAATAAAATAAATCACTCAGTTTAAATCACTGACAGATCTATCAGAGGACTTATAAAATGCCATAAGTAACAACTTTTTCTTTTAATGATTTTTTATTTCAATTTTGACGACCTTTTTTAAAAATTAAAACTGATTTTTTACTATACATTTTTGTATAAAATTAAATAAACTTCTGTACCGTGTATTCGCAATAAGACCCATGCAATCTGTCTATATCTAATAAGATCACATTTAAAAATAATACCAATTTTCAAAATTTTTAAAAGTATTGCATTTTTTATTAATGAAGCAATGAATATAATTAACATTGAAAAATATTTTTAAAGCAATAAAGAACTCCTTTTATTACTGAAGAATTTGTTAAGTTTCCTGAAAGATGCTTTTGAAATTAAACCAGATTATTAATATACATTCCATTTAATTTTCTCGTATATTTTAATTCATAATAAAAAATAAATTCAAACATATTTTTGCATCAATCGATTCATTTTTTTATCTTAGAAAAGACATTTTTTAATTGAACTCTCTTAGAAATCTCCGTGCACCACTAAGAATCACACGGGTCTTACAGAAGTCGACAACACATTTCATTAAGAAATCACATACAGAACAGCTACTCACGCATCACATTCGCTAGCACAACCCCTTTTTAAGGAGGGTGGATATTCAAACATATTACAGATAGATTAGATAAAGAACGAGTATAAACAAACCGGGACTCGAACCCAGAACATCCAGGTCACGGACAATACACACTAATTTTGTACCAGGACATCGGTTGAGTAGAGATATGGAATCTGCATTTCTATAGCCCTGTGGCGCTAGCCTTATAAGCTAGATAACATCTACGATACTGAAGTCGACTTTTGGTGTAGTGGCTATGTTACGCGGCTACAGGCCCAAGCGTCGCAAGTTCGTACCGCGACCTTCACCCGCGACGTTGGTGACCTTGACGTTCGTAACCTTTCTGACCTATTGTGGCGCCATCTATGGACAAGCAAAGCAGTCGCTCACTTGACTCAGCAACCAAATACGAAGCCGTCGCTAACTCAACGCACCAACGAACTCACCCGCTCGCCATACGCTTGACTCTTTCAAAATCATTCGTCTCTCGTCCGACTCACTGGTGGGGAAATACTGTGGCGCTAGCCTTATAAACCATATAACATCTACGATATCGAAGTCGACTTTTGGTGTAGTGGCTATGTTACGCGGCTACCGGCCCTAGCGTCGCAGGTTCGTACCACGACCTTAACTTGCCACAGCCCTTTCACATTTCTACAAATGCATTTCCTTTAACTTCCTACCCTATCTTCTATAAGTAACTATAAAAATTGGATGAAAGAGGAAGGTTTAAGTATGAATAAATCGTTACTATACCCCCAAAAGCTTTGTCATTTCTCCCTTTTCAATGTAATTTTGTGCCGTACTCATCAAGCGTCAATAATTCCACTTTCATTAAAGCTTCAAATATTCAGATCGTACACTGGATAAGCATTGAAGTTAAGACAATACAGAGTCTATATCTAACCTTCTTCATGAAATATCTTTTGCTCCAGATTAGTTCTAGATCCATAGCAGCGACTCATCATATCATGTATCTAATATTTAAACCCGCTTTTCCAATCATTCTGAGAATATTGCTTTATAAATATGTGAAGGGAATGTAGAAATTCTCCGTTGAACTTTATGATGTCACCTTTAACTTTAACGAGTAGGTGGAACATTAATATTTGGCTTGTCTTCGTCCAGGCTGCCGTTAACGATGCACCCAGAAGTGGCTATAAAGGTGCGGGCAGAGCCTGTAAATTTTCTATAAGAATTTGTTGTTGTGATTGCATGTTTGGTAACAGCATCACGAATATACTGGAAATTAAGATTCTGAGAAATTTTATATCGAATAGCTTTGATCGTTGCATGTGTTGGTGAGCTGAAAAGACTGTGAAACGTTATGAATTATCTTTTTAAGACATTTAGAGATATAACAATTTCAGAAACCATCTTAAAATAATATTTATACAAATTATACACCGAATTAAAAAAAACCATTTGTACGGGAATTATAATCAATCTTGAATTTTATTTACTTATGTAGCATATCATGACTTATTGTATGTTTAATTACGTTTTGACGTAGTTTGCGAAAAGCACTTTCCTTTAACACTTTATAATTGTAAGAAAAGTACACGATATTTCTAATTTTTTTTAACTTACTTTGCAAACAACTAAAAATTAGTTGTATTCGTTTGCCAATTCATAAAAAAGAGAAATGGAATAATGAAAAATAATGAATATAAACAATTTTAAGCCAAATTATTATTTTATCCAAAACGTTTATTATTAGTTAAATGATTTCAAATATTATTAAATAAATTGCTTATCGATTTTTTCTTTTAAAAATATTAAAACCATTTGAAGCATAAAATCATGAGAAAATTATACAGCATTTTTATTTAAAGGATATGTAATAAGATTCAATTAATTTCAGAATCTCGAAATAGTAATGCCAAATACTTTTCGAACTAGAAAAGTTTATTTCGGATTATGTGAATATTTTTCATTCATTAAAAATACTAAATATCAGCATGATCTAGTCTTTTTGATTTTTTTATATGTTTATTGTTTACATTCTGTAAGCAATTGCTTTATGGATAGAATCAACTCATGTTTAATAGTAAATCTGAGATAATGCTTCTAAATAATGAATATAAAATCACTGAAAATTCCAAAATCAAATTTTAACTAGCTTCATAGCATTTTCTGACCTCTTTTTTTAAATTTTTTATAAAAATTCTGAAATTTTTCCCCCATTATTCTCTCCGAGAATCACTAAATTTTATCATTTAAAATTATGTATACAAGATAAAGTTAACAAAATTTATCTCTAAACTGTTTAAATTGAACTCTCCATAGAAATTTAAATTATGTTAATAACAAAGTTGTAAATTTTTGCAACTGTTTTGTGTTTTCATTCATCAGGTATTATTAAACAATCTTTCGCCGCCATCTTGGCATAGGGGAAGTGCATATTTCCCTAGAGCTGGGCATCTCGGTTCGAGTCCTGGTTCGGGCTTGGATGTTCTTTTATGTCCTATCTGTGAGATGTGTGACTGTGCTCCTCTGTGAATAGGGGCTGTGCAAGCGACTGTGATGAGTGTGTAGCTAAGTCGTACTCTTGGTCCTAGTTGGCGCTACTTCAAAAACAAGAGACGCTCCTTTCGGCTTAAAATTCACTGATGCCTCGGTGAAGCTTATGCCACTAAAACTAACATCGATAACATACGACTTTTCACTGCAATGAAATGGGCCTATATGTTGCCACAAAATAGACTAATGAAATCCTCGAAATACTTCAGTAGTTGTTTCTCAATGGGGAAAATGGAATGTGGAAAAAGAACTGGTTCATTGAAAATTTACAGAAGTAATTTTCATCAATCAAAATACTAGGAGTTATATATAAAAAAAGATTTATTTAACTCTTCATAAATTCATTAACGTGTTAAGAAATCATATCATCATCTTACACGGCCTCAGTACGGAGCGGATGAAATGCGTTTCTAAACAATTTAAATCGAATTAACTGCGGGAATTCAAACACCGAAATCAAACGAGATTAGCTTTGAACGCACGAATCTATTCTATCTAATGGTCCTTTCTCCTCATCAGGCATCATTAAACCATCTTTCACTACCAATTCCCAATCCATGTTTAGAACACAGAATAGGCTAACGAAATCCAACCCGTAATTGAGTTCCTGCGTACCTCCTACTACGAAACACCGATTGCTTAAGATTAAATAGAGATCCACATTATTAACTCATTGCTGCATGGTATGCAGAATATAACGAGATTCCCAGACATTCGGTGAATAAGGCTTAACAAATATTTACCGCGGGCATTAAAAGCGAGCCGAAAGCAATCTTCCCCTTTTATGCTGTGTGCCTTAAATTTAACGTGCCGCAGGAATGCTAATATTTGATTAGTCATCAATGGAGATTGCTTTGACTGTGTTTCGGGAAGGAGATGTTAAGGGGCAAACCAAGACTGAAACTTGTTGCAAGAATGTGTAACTGAGATTGAAAGTTTTGGAACCGTGGAGAATCCAATTAGATTTGGTTGTAGAATATGTTGTCAAAAGGGGAGGTGGGAAATTTCATGGGCTTTCTCCTGACAACATTTGAGGATTTAATACAAACCTCAGGAAGCACAATGATGCGATATTTCTAATTAATGGTCACAGACATTTTTTTTCGATTTAACTTAATAACTTTGATTAAAATATTAGAAATACACTGAAATAGTTTGATTTTTAGAAATCTAAATACTAAGATTGTTTCCGTGTTTAAGTGTATGTAATTTCTAACCATTTAAGAGATTCAATTTTTTAATATCACCATTATATTTTAATGCAATGTTATATTTCGAATTACCAAATATACTAATTCTGATTTTACTGCGGAATATTTTTGCAAATTTCTTTTTAATTTCTTATAAAACACAAAAATTATTCACATAATACTATTTTTATATGATGAATTTCTCATAATATTATTCTTTTATGATGAATTTCTCATAATAGCACCCTTATCTGATGATTTTCCCATTATCTTCTTCATTATCTGATGAATTTCTCATAATCTTCTTCATTATCTGATGAATTTCTCATTATACCATCCTTATCTGATTAATTCCTCATAGTATCTTCATTATCTGATTAATTAATTATCTGATTAATTTTTTATAGTATATTATTAATCTGATAAATTTTTTATAGTATATTACTTATCTGATGAATTTCTCATAGTATCTTCCTTAACTGGTGAATTTCTCATAGTATATAACTTATCTGATGAATTTCTCATAGTATCATCCTTATATGATAAATTTCTTATAGTATCCTCCTTATATAATGAATTTCTCGTAATATTTTTATATAATGAATTTCTCGTAATATTTTTATATGATGAATTTCTCATAATATTTTTATAACATGAATTTCTCTCAATATCTTTATATCCTGAATTTCTCTTAATATTATCCTCATCTGACGAATTGCCCAAAGTATCTTCTTCGTCTGATGAATTTCTCATAATATCATCCTCCTCTGATGAATTTCTAATAGCATCTTCCTTATCTGATGAATATCTCATAAATGTTACAATATATTTAAATATTACTTTCCATATATTAAATTATTATAATATTTGAAAATATCAAATATATAAATCTATATTTTGCTGCACAATATTTTAGCAAGACTATTTATTTTTAATTTTTAATGAAACTCAAAAATTACTTTTATTTCTCATATTATCACCGCTATGTGATGAATTTCTCATAATGGTATCCTTACATCTAAATATTATATTCCATTTTAAAATACCAGATATTCGAATCAAGATTTTGATTTAAAATATTTTCAGAATTCATTGTATATTTAATTTTTAATGAAATACATTTTACCTCTTCTAAAAAAACACATTTATTCTTTGTGTGTAAACAATTATCAAAAAGTGCATGATGTTTCTTATAAACGGAAGAGAAAATCAAGTGTATAGGAAATACTTTTTATCGTTTTAGAAATTAAATTTCGTGTTCATTTTGCCTTGTTTCTTGGACAATATTTGTATACCTGAATTAAACAGTATACATTCTTTCCACCTTTAAGAGAAATGTAATTACATCTAATTGCAAATCTATAAAGATTTCAGTTATCAATAACAAAAAAAATTCAATCTTCGGATAATTAATAAATAACTTTAGCGTCACTACTTTTCAAAATAGTTTGAAAGATCTCTGAGATATTATGAATATGAAATTTGAAAATAAAATCAATCATATAGACTTCAATAGTTATAAAATAATTTTATGTTTGCTTAAAAGTTCTTTTTTGTAAAAATAATTAGGTATGACACTTCGAAAACCTCGGGGATTATTGATATTTTTTTTTCTTTTTGGACACATTAATCGTTATCATTTCATTTTTATATAAAACCAATTACTGAGTTTCTTAAAATTTAAAATTGAATACACCGAGAAATTCATAAACAAATTTAAATTGGTTTAGAGAAACAATCCCTTCTATTGTAACATAAACCACAACGGCCTTCGCTCATTATATAACATTAAACTATCTTGAGTATCCTGACATGAACCTAACGCTGAGGCTGATGATGAAAATGCAACTACTCACTGAGTGAACTACCTTCTACAAGGCAAATCTATTGAACAGTATTAGTTTCGGATGATTATTATTCGCAAAAGAAAAGAAAGCTAAGATACACCTTCTCAATCTTTTTGCATATTATGACTTTTTAAATAGTTATTAATATTGGTAGCATCAAGTTAAACCCTAAATATGGGATATCTATATTTTCATGCTGACTTTTATAAATTAAATACATGGCAGGGTTGTTTGAAGTATCTTTTGTTTTCGCCAGTAGATATGGTCAGTTGTGATTTCGAAAAATTCTACTAGTTCAGAGTTTATATATATATTCGATTTCTGAAAAACCACAATACACACAATGCCTTTTCTTTTTTTTTTTGAGTTGTATACTGGGTGTTCATTCATTATTGTCGGGGTTTCCGTACCTCATAATTTTCGAATAAAAAAATACTAAACAAAAGCTGATTACGTATTCGTGAATTACAACTCAAAGGATTTTAAGTTACAACAATGAAATCTCAGTGCATTTGCAGTCTGTGTAATTATGACGTCATAAATTAAAATGACAACCGTGCAAGAAAAGGCATTGTGTGCATTGTGGTTTTTCAGAAACGAAATCAGTCATAACTAACTACTCAATGTCACTTCAGGACCATGTACCAGAAAGATCCTCCATCGGATAATTCTATCAGACGCTGGTTAACACAATTTCAGGAAACTGGTAGCGTTCTACACCGAAAGGGGGCGGAAAACCCAAGCACTTCGCAGGAAAATGTTGATAGCTTCCAAGAAACGTTTACTCGTCCACAAAAATCAACAAGACCATCTGCTGTGTAGTTACATATGCCGCATACGACGATATGGAACGTTCTCCATAACCGCCTTCAGCTGAATGCCTACAAAGTGCAAATTGTACAAGCTTTTAAAAAGTTTTTTTGAGCACTTTAATATCATTAATAAAATTCTTTGAATCGTAATTTAAGAATACATAATCGTTTTTGCGAAATATTTTTATTCGAAAGTTATGAGGTATGGAAAACCCGACAATAATTAACTCTCTCTCTCTCTCTCTCTCTCTCTCTCTCTCTCTCTCTCTCTCTCTCTCTCTCTCTCTCTCTCTCTCTCTCTCTCTCTCTCTCTCTCTCTCTCTCTCTCTCTCTCTCTCTCTCTCTCTCTCTCTCTCTCTCTCTCTCTCT
>JAOUZG010025245.1:3080244-3095314 GCA_026289955.1 Argiope argentata | reverse complement strand
AATAATATAATGTGTGTGTGTGTGTATAATGCAGTCTAGTTTAAAGCTAATAACAAATATTTGAAAGGAAAACTCCTTGCATCTAAGTGATATCAAATGAAAGATTTTTATTTATACCAGAACAAAATCACATTTTACTATCATTATCCGAAATATGTCTCCATAGATATCTATGAAATAAGTTAAGGAAGGATTAAATACGCTTTATGCTGAATCTATTAAACATAACTTATCTCCACCTTGTCTGTATTAAATATAACTTAACTACACGTTGCTTCTGTTAAATACAACTTAACGCCATACTGCTTCTATTAAATATAAGTTAGCTGTAGAAATTGGCTGATCATGGTCTGTTGTAGCATTAACCATAGTGTGTAAATAGCCTAATTAATAGTTACTTTTTTAGAAATATTCCTATAAGGCTTCAATCTGCGTATTTTTTTATGACTCGGCTATAGACGAATTGTAATTTAAGCTAATATTTCCTTCTCTTGTCTGTCTTGCAGCTTTTACATGAAACTTTGCCATTCATCTGCATTTCTTCAGTAAAATCTAAAGCAATATGTTATTTTTTTTTCAAAAATTTACCGAACAAATAGCATGTACCAATATACAGAAGCCTCTACATATATCAAATTTTAAAAAAAACGGAGTAAAAAATTCTACATTTAGAAATTTTAATATGAAAGGAGGAATGTTGAGAAAGTTTTTGCCATTCCCAGATATGAATTTGAACTGAACAACATAGTCATTCATGATATTTTTAATGGTTAATCCTAACTGAAGCATGTTCGTTCCTAGTATCTATTGTATGCATTTCATTTCTTTTTCTTTCTTTTGTTTCAGAGATTTCCCCTTGTATTTTTGCCACTTCCGTACTTTAAATCCTGATTCCGTGTTTTTTTTTTACTAAGCTGAACTGCTATATCATAGTTAGAAATTTCTTTGCATAAATTATGCTTACCATAAGAATCTGAAACTAAACAGTATTTAGAGCAAAATTATGTCTGCAATTTAAGAAAGATATTCATTGAAATAAAAAACAGCATATGGACTGTATGTGTTCATTGGCTTTTCTTAACAACTAAATAAAATAATCAGTTTTTAAACATGAAATATATTCTTAACTTTATTAAGCAAAAAAATATACTATTTAATCAGTAATAAGCAACAATAGATTTTTTTAAAAATAAAAATCTTGGATTTCAAAAGAAAATTACACCTTTTCATTCGACCTAGTCACTTTTAGCAATTATTCATGATTTTTCCACTTCAAAGAAACATTAGCATTTAAACAATACTAACATGTCCTGTTTGTTCAAAAGGCATTTTCATTAATTTTAACACAAACAAAATATTGAAATTGTGAAAGAAAAATAAATATGTCCACCAAATTCAACTTTAGTGATAAAGAAGAACGGTACTTATGTATTAGACCACCTTCGCCAACCTACGCCAAAGGTTTAGTAACTCATTGGCGACAGAATTAAATTTGGAGTTAAGATTAACGGATTACACCATTACCGGATTGCTATAATTGGCGATTTAGAAACACATTGGCGGTAACTTTAAATTTGGCGATCAAGTTGGACGGTCTAATACGTAAGTTCCAGAAGAACTTGCGATTACATGCAGTTCTATATTATTTGCGGAAAGAATGGAGATACCTAATATTTTAATTTCAGAAGTCAACACATTTATTAGTAGAATTATTTTATAACAATAAAAACCATCCCTTAGATGTTTTTCCATAAATCTGGAGGGGAAATATATACATTTATTAGTAGAATTATTTTATCACAATAAAAACAATCCCTTAGATGTTTTCCTAATATCATGAGGGAAAATATATATCCCTTCACAACCATTGTTTTTTGTGGAACTTAATGAAACATCCAGTATAAGATTCATATTTGATAAATTAAATATTTTTAATAGAGATGTGGGAAAACTTTTCAAAAGTATTAAATAAGTCATCATAAATCATGCGGTTTTTATGCATGTATTGTTAACTTCAATAGCCATTCAAGTTTATTGTTGGCAACACATGATATAAAGCTTGTCACATCTCTTTCTTTCTCATACTTTTTTATAACTTCTATTAATTTTTTGTTTATTCGCCTCATATTTGTAGACGCCGATATCTTGGCACAGAGGTGGCGCGTCTTTTCCGTGATCTAGGCGTCCTGGGTTCGAATACCAGTTCGGATGTAATTGTTTTTCATCTGTTCTAAGTATAAATGTGCCCCCTGTAAAAGGGGAGTGTGCGAATATGAAGCGTGAGTAGCTACACTGTAGGAGCTCTAGGTGGCACTACTTCAAAACAAGAGACGCTCCCTCAGCTCAAACTAAGGCAAATGTCGTTAAAAATAACTTATTTGTAGACGTGACAAGTTTGAAATCTATTTTACGTTCTCTGCATAATATGCTTGTTTAATATGTTGTGTACTTTTATATTTTCAGCTAGCTTTTACCGCCAATTTTGTACTCGTGTAAAAGTACACAACTAATCTAAAATCCATTTATTTGCATTGCGTACCAGAAAAAAAGCAAAACTGCAAATCAAATCCGTATTTCTTTAAAATCAAGTTTATTTTATTTATATATCGAAATTGAGATAGTTCCAAAAGTCTATACACAAATTTTTTAAACTTATAATTAAAATGAAAACACAGTTGTCAACAATTGCAACAATGCCCGTGCATGAATTTTCAATGCAAATTTGAGCAACACAAATGTGTGAACTTTCCCTCCCAATAGGGGTAAAGCAAGACAGATTAAAAACATTTAATTTCCTTCAATCTATCTTATTTTAATTTGAAAGTATTTCAGAATAAATCAGAAAAATCGATTAATTAACAATGTTTAGTTTTAAATGTATCAAACACTTAGAAAATAAACCTTATCGCTTGAAATAATATGTCAAAAAAAGTGTTAAGCCTAGCCTCATTAGCGCGGGGGAAAAAACGAAGTCTTTCTTATTTGGCAGTTGGGAAATGGAGATTTTTGACGGGAAAGTGAAAAAAGTGTCGTTTTCACTATTTTCCTCGCAATTTTTCCGATTTTTTTTTCTGTATAAGAACCTTCCTTGTGTCTTAACGAAAATATTAAAAAAAAATTAGCCAAAATGGTCGAACCGTTCTCAAGTTTTGAGTTTAGAAACACGTTTGGCGATTCATTTTTATTTATATAGATATTTCGTTCTTTCTTTATTTACAGAAGTTAATTTTTTGTTAAATAATCAAAATAATTAAAATGTTATTCTATATAAATTGCCCGGTCTGAGAGTCCATTGAGCAAAAGTGGATTTGAAAATTACTCAATATACATGCCACAGTGAAAACCCGAATTCAGTCAAAGTGCGAATTAATTAGGCAAAACGTATTTTTAAGTGAAAAGGATAGTTAGGGGTATCCCTTATTTACTAGCGAAAACACATTCTAACAAACAGCGCTAAGAAATACTTATTTTATACGTGTTTTTTCTGATTTTTTATGCAATATGTTTTGCATCAATCCAAAATTATAGTTTTATTAGTAAAGTAGTATTTGGGGAGCAAATTTATCAACGAAGGAAAAAAAGTGGGGGTTTTTTTTGTCTTTTGTTTAAGACATTATCGGTATTTGAAATAGATCTGGCTATTAAATTTCGTTCAGTAATACAATCTAATTAAATCTGGAATCACACAGTTTGAACTGGACAAAATTGGTTCTCCTTAGTCATGTCAATCAGAACACTTTTTTTGTAGTTAATGTGAATATATGCTGTTTGAGTTTTACACCGTTAATTCGTGTTTTAACTTATTTCGGGCTTCTCTAGTAACATATACAATTCCTTATAAACTAATTAGCCAAATGATTAAAAAATTTGAAAAACAAATATTTTAATATACTAATTATTGTTATTTTAAGAGTAATAATTTATGATGAAGATATATTAAAAATTAAAGAGAATTTCATATACCTTCTTATATTACTATCATAATTTTGTTTTTCAACTAATTAAATCTTGAAGCATTACTTTTACGCGACGGACTCAAAAAACATTCGGTTTATCTCATTATTTACATTACACTAATTGTGAGTTATATGTAAAAGTTAATAATTTTGTGCTCTTACAAAGCAGTAAATTGATTGGATGGATGAATAAAATCTGATTATCATATAAAGCTCCATAATACAGATTATTTTTGCAATGTTAATAGTTCAAATCATCTATCAGATTCACGGATAAAAAAATTCCAATTTTTTTCTTATTATCTAAACAATTTATTTTATTATCTGTTGCTTTAGTTTAGAGGTTTAGGTGTCTCCGAAATTTTAAGGCATAAAATTATTCTTTTTTTATTTGGTAGATAGCGAGTCACCTGATCCAAGACATTTGAGGTTTGTTTTGCAAGTATTGTTTGAGATATTTAATAAAAGTTACTATCAATTGCTTTTTGTTTTCCGTTTCTATGAAATGATGTCATCTTCCAATTTGTTTAGGGTGTCTTACTTATAAATAATTAATCTCGAGTTCAGAAGATTATCGTTCTTTTACATTCTTTTTCATTTTTAACTAATGCAATTTTTTAAAACGCGACTTATATTTATTCTTTTATGATATTATAAGTGCATTCTTACTAATTATATTTCTCAAAATACTGTAAACTTTATAATATAATTTTAGTATTAATCTGCATTGTGTTCATTGGAATTTACCACATATACAATAGCTACCAGTAATAGTGAACTTTCCATCGAAATTACAGTTTTTTTTTTAATTTTAAAATCGGTCAAGCTCCAAAACTTTGTTTGCTAGCTAGAAAAATTGAAAATGATTTTAAAAAAATCACCATTAGAGAGAGAGAAGTCTCGGTATCTTTTCAAATTGGTTTAAATTGGTTATTGAATTAAATAAATTAAAACTAATAATAACTTTAAAAAATAATAATTTTATCCCATGATAACTTGAAATTTGCGATCGTAAAATGTTTTTTTACGGTTTTATGTATTAATTATCAGAATGCGACAACAAAGAAAAAAAGAATTCTTCACATCTAATCCAATCGTCCATGAAAGTATGAATAATGATTCCTTTTAATATTTTCCTCATCATTACTGTCCACATAAATTACATCAACAACGTAAATATCTTCATCGCTCCAAAATCCAGGAACCCCAAACAAGCTTCGGCTGTTAAGCTGCATAAACCTTGTCGTTAAGAGCCCTTGACAAAGAGTTCGCCCTATCACCTTCACAAAATACCTATCCATTCTGCTTACAGGGTCTTCAAAATGCGGCATATTTTAAACGAGCTTACGGTTATGACGATGAAGAGATATGGCGACAATTATCTATTCTTCAGAATCTCGCACTGCAATTACCGGAGTAATGCAATAATTATTCCAGGAAATCACGATAATTTGGCGGCTCTGGCAAAATGTCTGAGCATTCTGTAATTACGTAAATAACCTTTGCTCTATATTATGGGGTAGAGTTGCATTTCCGAATCAGCTTCCTACGCGGTGCAGTGCACTTTTAATCGACTCGAAGCTTTAAAATATATTTGCGAGTACTTTTGAAATTTAATTCGCATTCCATATAAATTTTTATGATCGTTGCCATTAGATGAATAAATTGGTTCCATAAATCACTCCAAATTAATAACGATTTACTGCTTTAATGAATTGCGCATTATCAGTAAAATTTCAGCATTTTAAGAAGTTATTTTATTTATTAATTCTCGATCAGGTCATTGACAGGTCTGGTATAGTGAATATATAGTTCGTGTTTCTATATGAAAACACGAACACACAGACAACAGATTGCAACTTTCAACAAAGCATAGACGGCATAAATACTAATTATGATTAATTCCTTACAAGAAGAAAATGGTTGTAATAAAACTTAGCAATAATAATAATAATATAAAGAAATCCACTTGACCATTTATACCTCTTACAAAAAAATCAACACGGCCTTTCATGCCTCTCGAACGTCTGCTATTCTCCATAGTCAACTCGCTTATATTGATCTCGACTACTGATTCAAAAATAAAGCAATTCCAATACAGATCGGTTATTTAACTGTCTACTATTCTCCATCTTCAACTCACTTATATTGATCTCAACTACTGATTTAATAATAAAGCAATTTTCATTGCAGATCGGCTATTTAACTGTCTGCTATTCTCCATCGTCAAACCACTTATATTGATCTCAACTACTGATTAAATAATAAAGCAATTTTCAATACAGATGGGCTATTTAACTGTCTGCTATTCTCCATCGTCAAACTGCTTATATTGACCTCGACTACTGAATTAATAATAAAGCAATTTTCAATATTGATCTGTTATTTAACTGTCTGCTATTCTCCATCGTCAACTCGTTTATATTGATTTCGACTACTGATTTAATAATAAAGCAATTCCCAATACTAATCGGCTATTTATTCGAGAACTCACCCTAATAGGGTGAGGACAAGGGTTTTAGGGTTAGGACAAGTCCGTTTTTAAAAAATTGTTTTATTGATGGGGGGAAGTGGTGATGAAAGTTAATACAATTCTGGTCCTAAAGGGCTTACTTCTATGTTTTGCTGTACATTCTGTAGTTTTAATTTTGTATCTGACGTGACCAAATTAACCAACTAACTCTAACACTGACTGTTTTAGGGTTAGGTCAAGTCCTTCAATTTTTTTTATTGTTTTATTGATGGGGGGAAATGAATGTTTATGACGAAATTGTGATGGAAGTTATTACAATTCTGGTCCTAAATGTCTTACCGCTATGTTTTTCTGTACACTCTGTAGTTTTAATTTTGTATCTGACGTGACCAAATTTGTCACGAATGCCCATTTTCATTTGATGAGGATTCAATTCTTCAACCATTAAAGTGATTTGTAAAATAAAATTCCTCCATATCCATTGCCATGGGATGCAATATTACAGACACAAAATAATATTCATAACTCGAATTTTCTTCGCCGAATTCCTGAGATACGTAATTTTTCGCTCTGCAGCTGAAAAAAATTTGTCATAGTTAACACCAGATTTAGTCTTAGAGAAAATGTCGATATTTTTCCCATTATAATTTTTCTCCCGGTCTTTTATCTCCGTCCCTAGGGGGGGGGGTCTCCCTTTCTTATCATTGGCTGCTAGAGGCGTGAAAAATGCAGAATCATAAATGAATATCACAGCTTCCCTATCCTTATTACACATTATCAATCAGCCAAATTCCTTGTCTTAACGACGCGAAAGTTAGAAGCTGATAACTGATTTTCTTTTATTGAAGGATAAAAAAAGAAAGAATTCTCAGACCTTAATTTGCACCCGCCAGACGATTATTAATAACGATTACTCAATTTCGCTGAATGCAGTTTGGGAAAATTAATATTCTAAGTTACTTGATTAATTGAGATTACGTCATCTCTTAATGAGTATAATTTTGATAGGAAAGAACATTCATTCGTGTATTGTGTAATGATAATAAATACTACCGACGTTATATTACAGCCATAGAAACAATAATACAGCCTTTGGGATATGTGCGTTTATATTTCGGATATATTGATTTATTTCGTTAATGACTAATTTATTTTTAATAAAGTGTCACTTTTTACATCAATGAATATTTTAGAATATTTCATAAATTCATATAAGCTGCCAATTTTCTCAGAATTTAGATTCATAAAATTCTAATATGCATTAGATAAAGTTTTTTAAGGATAATTGAATGCATGAAGTGAGTATGTTTTGTTTTATACCTGATTATGATGATCTTGTGTCCGCTTTACAACGGGAAGAGGGGATGCAGTAGCTTCTGAGAGAATGGACCCTTGAGCACCCAAGGGCAGAAGTCTGACTTCTACTTATATGAGAATGAGGCTTGCACGCACGTACACACACACTTACACAGCCTCTTTTTTTATCGCGGTGGGCTTTCACACAGCTCACAGATAGTACACACACAGAAGAACAACCATGTCCTAACGGAACTCGAAACCAGAACATCCAGATAACGAGAAAGACGCACTTACATAAAGGTCGATACAAAAGCTAAAACAAAGATTTAATGAGGCCTTTATAATGTAAACTAATTTTAATTTTTTTAGCTAATTATTAATTTTCAATTAAAATGAATTGTAATTTGCCATTTAAATTGATATATTCATGAAATGATTAATATAACCATCATCATTGACATGTACAATAAAATAGATATAATTAAAACCTATCCAGAAAAATCATTCTTATCAAAAATAAATTTATATCTTTTGTTTTTAAATCAGAGCAAAATTTGGCAAAGCCTATTTGTATATAATGGTAATCAGAAGGATATTGGATTACCGGCGTCCAGACCAGGAGGTACCGCGTCTTCCTCGTAATCTGGTTGTCCCGGGTTTGACTCCCGGCTAGGGACTGGTTGTTTATCTGCGAGCTATGTGTAAGGTGTATCAATGTGCCCCTCCTACCTGTAAAAAGAAATCTTTCAAGCGAATGTGGTGCATGAAGTAGCTCAGTCGTACTCTTGGCCCTAGTTGGCACTACTTCAAAAACAAGAGACGCTCATTCGACTTAAAATCGCTGATAGTCGTCATCGCAACAACAGCAGGATATTAGAACAAAAATTCGATTCTTCAAAATATACAGCAGTTGTTTTATATCCAATATTGCTTTTATTTTCAAATCAAAGGAAAGAAGAAGAAAAGAATTATGTAGTTTAAAAATATTGTGTTACAAAATAATAAACCAGTTTCGGACACCTCCAGAAATTTCTTCATATTTTTTTCCGAATGTGGTTTTAAAATGACTCGTTACCTTTCTGTGATGGGATTTTGAAATTGTTTTTTTAATTCTTTATCTCACGTTCTACAGTTTGAATTTTCTCACAATACAACATTTTTTATGAATTCAGAACATAGTTAACAGTTAGCCAAATAATTTAATTAAATATCTATTCGATATACATGGCGCCATCTATCGGTAATTTTGAAAAACATTAATATGTGGATTGCATTAAAAATCTGATAATCAAATATATAAAGAATAAAAAGGAAGATAATAAGGTCGAACTTGAGCACTAAGTAATATGTGTTTAAAGAATATTTTTCTGTATCTTTGAAATAATTATATTTTAGAAACTTGCAGGCATGCTTATAGTTCTCTTGAAGAATTTATTATTAAAAATATTCAGTTACAAATTTTCGAAATTTCTCAGTGAGAATTATTTCCACTGCTATGAGTTTTGAAATAAGAAACAATTTCATTCAAGAAAAGGACAAGACTGCAGACTGATTTATTCTTTCTGAGCTGATGAATAATGTAGAAAGGAATTTCCATTTTCATATTTACAAGAAATTCTCTTTTGAATTCTGCATTCATGGTGAGATAATCAATCAATGTCACGTCATAAAATGGAATTGGATACTAACGTCTTTGGTTAGATAGAAACCAAGATGAATTTTAGAGCTATCGAGTTCTAGACTCCAGAGCTAGAAATGAATCATTGACGGTTTTCTAATGCTCAATATTTATTGAAATTCGGAACAGTGATTTCTGAAACTGGTGTCTGGCAACAAAAATTTTAAAAAAATGAAAAAAGAAATGAAATTTGTTATTACAAATGTCCAGATTTGTTATGTGAGATTATTTTTTAAATAACGTAATAAAATCCGACAGAAAAACATGGTGTGCCCACATGACTCATATTTTTTAATCAACGACATTTAGAAACGATATAGTTTTTGACAATCTCAAAATCAGTTGAATTCTAATTTTTTATCTCGAAGGCCAGAATATTTTTCGTGAAAAACTGGTTTTAAGCAATTACATGACTAACAGATTACGCATGCGTCAACATTTAGAAAACAACGTGTGTGTGTGTGTGTTTGTGTGTGTGTGTATTTAATCTCAAAATGATACGAGCTTTGAAACATAATCTCAAACCGGATTTTTTTGAGAAAATTTCCTTTAAACTTGTTTATAATAATCAAGTGAATATTTCTTCGCGTAATCGTCCTTATTTCAGAAAGGCGATGCATTTATCAAAATCGTGGGAGCTTCAAGACGTTTGAATGCAATATATATATACATACTTATAAGCCTCGGCACCTCGTTGATTTGCGTTCATTCCTATTTTCTTCTGTGTTTTTCTTTGGTCAATACCTTTTTACGTCCCTGGTCTTACTTGCCAATGGTGGACTTTAGCGCCAGGCTATAACTTTTTGTTGGCTATAAATCCCCTGATATGGCATCATTTTTATATTTATCATTTTCTAATAATCTTATTGGTTATTGTTTCTTCCTGAAGCAAAATCATTTTCTATGATATGCTGCACCGAAAACAAGTGTATTATTGATAAAATAAATCAAATTCAGCAATTTTTATTATTGTTAAATGTATATATAAATCTGAAATGTATTATTAAATACACTTACTATAATTTTAATAGGATCGGGATAACCTGATTGGTGGAGAATTGGTCTCGTGTTCCTAAGATTGCGAGTTCGAACCTCGCCGGCAGAAGGTTTCCCTAGTGTGTGGTGGATCGTTCAATCTGTCGTGGTCACAAAGTCCTCCATGTCGGGAGTAATATCACTGGGGGTACTGGATCATAAGTGATCGATGTCTTTTCCAGCTCCAAATTACGATCTGTGGATGAATGATTGAAAATGCGTGAATGAAGTCATCCCTATAAAAATGGTAGTGACGTGTGTGTGTGTAGCTGAAGTCATACCCTTGGCCGGAGTTGGCGCTACTCAAAAACGAGAGACCGTCAATCGGTTTAATTCCCTGACGTCAGCGGGGTTGAAAAAGTGCCATAAACAACAATAATATAATTTTAATTATTTAAAAGCAATTTTTCAATCACGTTTGCTAATAATTAGTAATAATATAGCCGATGATGCAAAGGACGATGCGATTATGATGCAAAGGACGACAAGTCATTTTAATCAAACAATATTATATTTCTATACTTTATTACTTCTCCGCAACTCCAAATGATCTATTTCTCTATGTATTATAACCGGGTGTCCAAAAAGTTACCATACTCGAAATTAAAAAAAATCATTTTCCATGGGTTTTTTTCAAGTATATTATATTTTTTCATACGAATAATAAAAGTATGGACATGCTTGAAGTTTTTTTCGGAGATTGATTTATCTCAAAATATCTTTGGCCACCTCGATACCCTGATCTGACCATCCCGGACTTTTTTCTGTGGAGATATTTAATAGACAATATTCATGAAGGTGTTAGTCAAACAATAGATGATTTGAAAATCGTAATTACCCAAAGGATACAAGAAATCACTCCTAGCATGTTAAGACGCGTTTCGAAAAAAATGCGCGAACGAGCTCAGCTTTGTCTCCAAGAAAGGGGTGGACATTCTGAGCATTTATTATAAATGTATGTTCAGTATTTTTTTATAGTTATGTTAAAAGTGCTTTTTATCATTGGCATTAAAAAAATTCTTTTTAAACCTGTTGTTTTTGTAAAATAAATTCACAAATCCACAGTACGGGAACTTTTTGGACACCCTGTACTTTTCTACTTCTGAAAGTATTCTGCTGTCAGAAAAGTAATGAATACAAATTGGGAATTCCCACAGCGTGCAGATGAAGAGAGCAATAGAGCAAATCATGCAAGAATAATTCCATAAATTCAACGTTCGAAATGCCCATTTGAAGGAAAAAGGTGGTTTTCTTTCTCAATCCTGCCTCAAACGGAAACGGTTTCCCTTCTTAGCAATTCCCATTTTCTGCAACTGGAAAGGAATAATAAAAATGAAGTCACGTATTTCCTGTTTCCATTATTTTTAATATCTACACAGAAATAACTACCTAGTCTCATTTCTGTTTCATTTCAGTCAAATTGTTGGAGTGCAGAGCTATTTTGGAAATGATTTATTCATGTTTTGATGTCCCGGGTCATTTGTGGCATCTCTTTAAGGCTAGAATTTAGGTTTTAAAGAGGGTTTCTTTTCACTTCAACTGAGTGGTTGCACGGAAATGGGAATGCATTTGGAATTTAATGCTTTGAAAAAGAAAAGAACTAGCGGGAATAGTGAAGACAAAAATTTGAATGTCAGTTAATTCTTTTATTTTTTCCTCTTTAGAATCCAGAATACAATGATATTCAAATATACATATATTTTAAGTGTGAATACATTCTGAATAGCCAGATAAAATATTTTTTTAAATAAAAATATATAATATGGGCATTATATATCCTGATTTCAAATTGCTATATTTAACTTTCTCGCTTTACTTACAACAATGACGACAAGAGTGCGTCTTCCTCGTGTTCTGAGAGTCCCGGATTGGAACTCCGGTTCGGGCTTGGTTGCTCCTCTCTATTCTATCTGTGACTGTGTCCCCCTTGTAAAAAGGGGCTGTGCAAGCAAATGGGGTGAGCGTGTAGCTAAGTCGTACTCTTGGCCCTAGTTGGCGCTACTTCAAAAACAAGAGACGCTCCTTTCGGCTTAAATCTGCTGCTGTGTCAGCGGGGTGGCTTGTCCATGGCAAGAACCATAAATAACAACAACTTATAACAATTTTTTTTTCAAATGCTTCAGGACTTTTTCCTTGATGCATGTTTGCAAGGTTGAAAATTCATTTATGAAATTATATAACTGGAGTAGAAATTTTTTTTAGTTCGAACCAGACCTTAATTTTAAATTAATATCTAATACCTCTCTAGAAACAAGCATGGATAGCAAAGCTTTTATATTTTATAAAAAAGATTTTTTTTTTAATTTTTTTAAAATTAAGTTATTACATTTAAGTTTATTTTATATTTTTAAATAACTTTTTATTAATAGGATTTTCAATAATACTTTCTTTTCAAGATATTAAATAAAACCACCAATTAATATTTACGCACCATTTTAAACTTTACAGAACTGGCTGTGCTCAGATTTCAAAATTATTTTTTGAATCAAAATATACTTCTTGATAATAGCACTTAAAAATAACTTTGAATTTTTATTTTTCAATTTATATATTATACAGCTTAGTTTTTCCGAAGAAAGTTAATGCCTTTCACATTCATTTACTGAATAAAGCTTGGCTTTTTTTGTAGCTTTTCTTTTCATATGTGAATGTGTTAATTTTTTACTAAAACACTTGCATCCGTTTCCTCACATGAATAATAAATTATTCATTTTTATATATTTTAAAGCACGTTGATTTTTAATTTTGAGGTGAGAAAAATGTTTTAAGTATAAAACAAAATAAATATATTTGCATAATATGCCTTTTCATTTAAATAAAAATATCCTAACGTCTTTCCTTTTCGTGTAATTTACTAGGTTTTATTTTTTTAAACATATAAAAGCTTTTACTGCAAATTTTACCCTAGTACCAGAAACGGCCCAGTATATTAAATCATAAATAATTCTATTTATAAATAGCTTTCCTCTTCAGAAATTTACTTGAAATTGAACAAGGATAAAAAGACTAGTAGCTTATTTTTATGTAAAGATTAAAAATAATGGAAGCAAGAAATACATGAATTTATTTTTTCTTTCCATTCGTAGAAAACAGAAATTGTGAAAAATAGTAAATGTTTTCTTTTTATTAAGAATTGAAGAGCAAATACATCCCGACTATTTATATCTTAAAAGGGATATTTGAGAAACTAATTTCATGGAATTAATTTCTGATATTTGTTCAATTAATCATAGCATCTGCGTACTCTTAAATGAATATTTTTTATTCATCATTTTTCTTCTAATTTAATCGTTTCGAATGTTGAAAATTTTGTACAAATATTCATTGATTTATACTTTTTTTAAAATCGTTTTCACGATTAGATTACTGAAATTTACTTAAATCATTTAATTAAAAGCAAATTAGTCTTAGAAATATTTTAAATCATTTGTTACTTTTTGGACATTTTACAAGATATAAATATGCAGTAGTCTTGGGGATTTTTTAATGGTAACTGTTTTTGTAAATAAAAGAAACACCCCATTAAATTTGGTGTTTGCTAAGTGATGCAGACGGAAAAAATGCCTACAAATGATAATGCAAAGAAAAATTCCATTCAATTTTACGCCTGACTATCAACTGTATAAAAACCTTAGAAAAATCCCAGGAACGTAGACATTTCGCTTAATTTTAAAGAATTAAAAAAAAACAATCTGACAATTTTAATACCACCGTAAAGAATTACTCAGAATTCAAAGTAAAATTTTATTTCAAATTGAAATTTGAGTCTGATCAAATAGCTTGGGTTGGAGAATTGCTACATTGCATGGAAAATAAAATTATTGAAAAGCGACGTAATTTTACAAACATCATAACAAATTTATAAAATTTAATTCAATATGCTTTATACAAAAATGATGTCGGAACATGCAGAGTATTAAAAGTAAGGAAGATAAAGATTTGAACTGTAAGCATTCATAATTAAATATAAAGTTGTTGATATACGGAAGGTAATAAGAATTTTTTAATGCTATTTCAGATTAAATATAAAACACTTCATCTTCATTTAATAACCCTCTTGTTATGAGCGTATGATGAAAAAAATTACATATTGCTTTTGAAGGAATTTACTGAGAGATATTATAATTATTTTTTCTTGGTTATTATTGCTGTTCAGTCATGTGCTAAATATCCATTATGTTATGTAACATATTACAATACTTGCTTATGTAATCAGAAATCTATCAAAAATGGTAAAGGCATATTTCAAAGATTTTTAAGGGATTATTTTAAAAAATTTTAAAATTACCTATTTTTCAATACAAGTTGAAAATAAATGACTTATTGGGCAGAATAGTTTATATGAAAATATTATGAGTGAAGTTTTGATTGCTCATGTAACAAAAATAAGCTGGAATTTTATTCTTCGTTTTTCAATTAAAGCAATCGAAGCACAGTATTTATTTTCTTAAAATTTTTTTGAAGCAAAGAGGATTAAACAAGAATTCTTAAAGGATTTTTTGAAATTTTAGACGATTATTATTATTTTTTAAATTTTATTTCACAACTTGCTTCCGTATAGATATCATTAAAAAATATGTAATTATGCATTGTTTTACATAAATATTCCAAAATTGTAATTATATATAT
>JAOUZG010025245.1:3013434-3080144 GCA_026289955.1 Argiope argentata | reverse complement strand
AATTTTAATTTTAGCTATTGCGAAGTATAAATATTTCTTCTTCTCTTTTAAAGATTCAGTGTATTAAGCTCAGTGTATTGCAAATATAAGTGAAATATGCTCATAATATTTTTAGATTGTTTCGTATAAATATTATTATTAAAGATTTCTATATTGTTTTACTTATGTACGTATGCTAATGTTTACTATATTGTCTATTCTTAGGCGTATGCTTTTTTTCTATGCTAATATATATTATTATTATTATTATTATATATATTCTAAGTGTGTGTTGTCAATTTACATTCCGAACTTTTAACCTGAAAAGGACAAAAATGCACCACATTAAAAATTCAACCTTAGGACCTACTTTTTGAATTATAATTTCAGTTTCATTTTCTCAATAGTTATGCGGAAATCTGACTGGATTTACTTTGTGGTAATTTTCAAAAATTCCAAAATAATTTTTTTAAAATACATTATTTTAAACTAAAACAATTGATTTTTTAAAATTAATAAGCAATTTGTGGTTCTTGTTACTTGTGGAACTTTTCAGGCCCGCTGACAGACCCGTCAGCGATTTAAACCGATTTATCGTCTCTTATTTTTCAGTAGCACCATCTAGGGCCAAGAGGTCGACTTAGCTACGTACACGTCACAACTTTAGCTACCAACACGCCAAACCTTTACTTCATTCGTGTATTTCATTCATTCATTAGAGCAGGCTTCCTAGCACAGAGGTAGCGAGTCTTCTGAGAGATCTAGGCGTCCTGGGTTTAAATCCTGGTCAGGAAATGGTTGTTCTGTGTGCTATCTGTGAGATGTAGGAATGTGTCTCCCTGTAAAAAGTATATGATGAGCATGTAGCTGAGTCGGACTCTTGGCCCGAGTTGACGCTACTTTAAAAACAAGAAACGCTCCTTTGGCTTAAAATCGCTGACAGCCGTCTGAGTGCCTGTCCATGGCAAGTGCCATTAGTAACAACAACATTCATTCATTAGCAAACAGTAATTTCCATCTGGGACAGAGAACGATCACCAATGGACCAGCACGCATAGTGGTATTACTCTCGATATGAAGGATTTTGTGACCACGACAGATTTAACGAGCTCCAGCCACCACAAATACGGAAGAGTACGACTTAGCCACTTCATGCATCACATTTGCTTGCACAAACCCTTTTTACAGAAAGGGGGTTACCTACACTCCTCACAAATAGAACAACCATGCCCGAACCAGAACGTCCAGATCATGGGGAAGACACCTTTCTCCTAAGCCAGGACGCAGGTTTATCAGTTATTTAATTTATACTGCTTTCAGTTTTTCATCAGATTCACGGGCAATCTTTTCTTTCTTTTATATATGCCAAAGAAAAAAGGCTTACTTTTGTGATCAATGTTCTGAATACAAATATTGAAAAAGAGAAGTTATTGTAAAGCTAAAGTTAATGCTCCATAAGGTACATACTGCCTAGAGCAGGGGTTCTCAAAAGGTGGGTCGCGGGATGTGTCCAGGGGGGTTGTGAGATATGGAAAAAAGTTTAGAGAAAAATAATTTATTGCTGTAGTTTACATTAAAAAAAGCAAACACATAAATCTTTTAATACGCATTCATGTTGGTATTTGTGTTCTATTAGTTAATGGGATACATGAGCTTGTTTGGAATTGACAATTTTTTTAATGTCAGGAGTAAGCTTTGTAACACTTAAAACAATGTCCTTTTCCAGTGTCAATCGATTTCTTGATTTTGTTTTTTAATTTATTATTATGGAGAAGATCAGATTAAATTTATTATTATGGAGAAGATCAGATTAAATTTATTATTATGGAGAAGATTAACTCTTGTTCAGAGTTGTAATATGTAGAAAACGGAATCAAATTTTTTAATGCTGTTATAGACAGTTCTGGGTATTCCTTTTTAAAACGTATTCCAATTTCGTCAATATAAGCTTTTTTTAAAGTTACTTTAGCTGACTGATCATTTAAAATCTTTATTAGTTGATCATGATGGCGGACACTTAGTTCAACTTTTGTTACGGCTTGCTTACTGAACGGATTGACTATTCACATAACCCCACTCATATCCTTAACTGGAATGTAATCTGTAAACTGTTCAATCAAAGTTTCGAGATGAGATGATACTAGTAAGGAGAAAGATGAAGTGTCAAGGGATGTGGCGCCAATACTCGACAAACTCTTGAGTACGTGTAAAATTTTCAAAATCTCTGTCTAAATGTTAAAACTTTTAAAACTCCGTCTTTTTTAAAAACTTTGGGGGGGTCACCAAAATAGTTCGTATAAAAAGGGGGTCGCAATGTCTAAAAGTTTGAGAACCCCTTGCCTAGAGTCTTGCAGTTTTAATGATACAGAGGACCTTTGACTTCATTTGAAATATTCACCTGCACAATAAACTTCCCAAGTGTCGTTGAAACAATTATTATAGCAAGGTTATGGCTCTTTTAAAAGCCTTTGTTTACTTTTCATGTATGTTAAAATCTTTTTTAGGATAGAGGGTGACTTAAGAATTAAATTCATTTAGCATTTTAGATAAACCCTATTTGATTTATAAGTTAATTTGAATAATTAATGATTAAGTAACAAATCAAAACATATCAAAGTAACTGAATCATATAAATTTATATCCTGTGAAAAATTTGTGTGAATCAACGCCACTCTACACAACTTCATACAAAAATTGAAGAATTTGAAGGTAAGCAGACATCCCACGCTCCAAGAAAAGGTAATTATTTATCCCAAATAGATATCAAAAATAATTTATTGAGAAGATGTTGATGGGCATATTAGGCATAAATTAATTGATATTAATTGTGGCCATTATTGCTAACAAACAAGATCATTGCCAGTGCAAGCTTCTTATTAAAAATGACAATTGAAACAGCATACGAGGACAAACAAATCCTTTCTCCCTCGCACATACGCATTTAAAACGTAGTTAGCACTCATTAACAGCTGTTTCTAATTGGTTTTTAACGAATTTTAGTAAAATGCATCATTTGCGTTAACTGCATAATTTCCTACCACCATTAATAGAAATATGTAAACATGATACTAACTAAAATGTCCTAACTCAAAAGTATGCTTTTAATAGCCGGTGAATGCAGACTTAAGCCCTCAAATGTCATGTTTTCCCGTTTTACTGTCTACATTCTAGTATAAGATATTCGAAGTTGTAAACGTATTTACTCTTTGCTAAATGAAATTGTCCTGCAAGATCTCGACATTGTTTCAGTGGAAACCGAATTGGGTTCGATTTTCAACAACATGTGCAGTTGATTGCACTATAAGCTGTTCCACTTTCATTTTCTCTAATGAACATGAAATAACGGAGAATAATAAAATCAAGCTCGATCCTTAATGACTGTTTAATGTTTGAAAGACGGTTATTTTCCAATTCGGTGGATCATTTGAAACTTTTCTGTGCTTAAGAATAATGAAAAAAGTAAATAATGGAAAACTGGTTTCCCAAATCACATATTTCCAATGATATTAAATGGTTAAAAATAAGCCTGAGTCATGTTTTATTTTCTCCTATACGTAATAAAGAGAAAATCTAACAATCGTCAAAAAAAAATTCGAACTCAATATTTTGACGAATCTTTTTTTTAAAGTTTTTCGAACATGTCCATTGGTCTGTCTGTGATAAAGATAAATCAAAAACGCTTTGAGCCAGATGGAGGAAATTTTCTTTATATTTTAAAACTAAATTTGTACTTTTCTATCAAATTTTGTACAAAATCCATTCATTTGAAGTCTATCTGTACCGATGTTCGAATATAAGTTTAAAAAATAACTACAAAACAAAGACTGCTAGATGAATCCATTAAGCACATAGATTCAACAACACAATATAGACACGAATCAAATTTTTAACCAAATCTAAAAAAGTGTTTACTATCTGGTGATCCGTACTATAAGAAACATGTAAAGGTGATCTCTCAAAAACTAGTGTTTAAATATTGTTACATTTTTAGGGTAGCGGGTTCGGATTGAATGGATTTACTTGAGTATAACGCAAGCATATTTATTTACAGCCATTTACAAGATGACTCGATAAAGTAAAACTTCAGATAAAAACAATCCAGCAGTCAATAGTCACTTACAGCGTAAAAACAAGTCTTACGCACAATAAAAACAGACTGCAAAACAGCTATCGTATAGCACAGCAACGGTAAATCGCAGCGAGCTCAATAATACAACGTTAACAGCAAACATAGACACAGCTCACCAATCCCAAGCGAGAAAAATAATCCGCTAGTCTAGAGAGATGTTTCTCTTCCGAGAGAAAACTCTAACTAGGTAAATGACAGAACTATGGCTATCCATCCCTTATATAGCAAAGTGTGCGCTCGTCCAAAAGCACGCGAAGCTTCACGAAAGATCCAGTGGCTACCAGACTATTCCTTTCGCCAAACCAACCCGGCTGGCGCGAAACTCCTCGACAAACGTCGCCAATCGCTTTTTTCTTCTATGCGTTTCCGCGGCGTTCGCCCGCTTGTAACATTATATATAATATATGGAATTTAAATATATAAAGTATATGAAAACTAAAAGTGTAGTTTTGCGGCAAATGTTTGTTTCAATCGGTTGGTAAATCGGAAATTAAATTTTGGGATATTAAAAATCGCATGTCAGGAATAATTCGTCAAGGTTTGTTTATCAAAGAGGCTAATTCTGCTCCAAAGGTTGATGCTTAGTATCTATTGAATTCCAATGACGTGCAAAGTTTTTTTTTTTGGTAGAAGCTCCATTTTAGTGTTTACGCGAGAAATCTTAGAGGAAATCACATCCCATATTTTTTAAATCAAAATTAATCCGCCAATTTAGAAATTTTTTCCTATTCAATTACTTTAAATGTCTGAAAATTATCTATATTCAAAAAAAAATTAAAATAGCATAAAATATTTGAGACTGAGAATATAATATATATATATTTTTTCCAAAATCGAAATTCTTAAAATATGTAGAATACAATAAAATAATATAAATGTAAATGTGCCATCAAATTTGCTCTTCCAAATCGGATCTTTGATGTACAGATTAATCAACTATCAGTTTTCTGATAGATTCCTCATTTATTTCCTCATTAATCATCAAAATTTTTTATCACGCTGAAATTAATATTATTGATTTAATGTATCATATAATATTAATATGATACATTATATTTTTTTCACTTATATTCAAATATTAAGGTTTTTATTTGGGGATAGTAAAATTAAATAAGTATGAAATTAAGAAGACCCAATAAGCATGAAAATAAGTATAAATTTTGATTAGTATGAGAAAATCAAAATGTATACTTATTTCTGAGAAAATTTTAAATCTGAGAAAATTTTAAAAATTTATCTGTACGCGCGTAAAAAAAATATCACGTGTATAAAAAAATACTTTTTTTTTCAAAACCATTTTTTGTTTGCAAACGTCATTTTTTTAAATCGTTGATACTGAATTTTAATGAGAACACCCCATATCTATATGAAGATAACTTTTTTTAAAAAAATTACGTTATTACTTTACATTAAAATTTTAAAAAGTTAAGTTGACCTGCCATTTTCGCGATATGTATATATTTTCTAATCAAAATCAGTAATAAAAGGCATGTTCTTGAATTAAACGGTATATGCAGAACGATTTCCTTCAGCTTCGCAGTCACATGATAAAGAAACTGCAGATGTAAATTCCATTACAGATTGCTTTTTGAGCAATGGTCCACAACGTCTAAAAAAATTGGAGAAATTCTATTTTAAATTTACCAATTATTGAATTCAGGTTGGCGTAGGAAGTAAAACTGTTTAGTTGCCAAGAAGCCCAAAACTATACTGGAACAATGCATTCATTTTGCATTACTTAAATGTACATTGGCTGTATTTTCCGAAAAAGAAATCACTTAATATTCATTTACATTGCCTGCGTCTTGGCATAGGGATAGTGCGACTTTCTCGGGTTCAAGTTCCAATTTGAGGATAGTTGCCCTTCTGTTTTCTTTCTGTAAGATGTAAAGAAGGGCTGTGCAAGTGAGTAGCTAAGTCGTGCTCTTGGCGTTAGTTGGCACTACTTCAAAACAATAGACGCGAATTCGACTTAAAATCACCGAAGTATCATCGAGTTTGTTTAGGGTAAGTGCTATTAGAAACAAGAACAACATACATACATTTCACATATTTCTCTAACAGAAATTGGCTAAATTCTCTGAATAGACTTTCCTCATGAAAAATGATGTAGTTTTTAAATTCAGAATTTTCCCTATGTAAATGAGTATTTGAAATCTATCCATTATGATACATGTTGGTTCGAAGGGGATAATAATTTTATTTAATCTGTATTAAGCATATCAAATAAAATTTTACTCTGTTAAATTCCTTTAAATAATTTCAAGAATCAAATTTTGACCAACAACAAAATCGTGTTCATTTTAAAAGCCTTACATTACTTGAGGTATTGTTTATATGAACAATAAATAATAGTGCAACTAAAAAGTTATTTGTTTGAATTAAAGTGAAATGTTCTTTTCTAAACCCTTTTTGTTTTTATGGCAGCAAAAATTCCCATTTCTGAATTCTCAAATAAAACAGTATGTCTCAAATCATTAAGTCTCACTTCCGTGGGTGCAAATAATGAAAAATAAAAATCATGAGATTAAATATTTCATGTAGCAATGAAAATTTTTAATTTCTTTAATATGATTTAAAAATATATATTAAAATTTGCAGCATTTGGGAAAAATACGCACTACAATTAATTCTATATGATATAGATGAAATTTTTAAATTTTAGAGTGCTGTAAAAATCATTTTTTCTTTTTTTAATTATTGAGAATTACAATAGAAAAATGCTAAATATGGTTTATTGTTGTTGTTGTTACTAATGGCACTTGCCATTGGACACGCGTGCTGACAACCCTCGGTGATTTTAAGCTAAATGAACGTTTATTTTTGAAGCAGCACCAACTAAGGTCACGATATAGCTACACACTCATCATTTTTCTTGGCGGGGTACATTCATACATCTCATAGATAGTACATAGAAGAATAATTATGCTCAGAAAAATTATTATAAGAATAATTATGCCCAATCGTGATCTCAGATCATAAGAAAGATGTGCTACCTCTGTGTCAGAAACCCAGCTAAATCTGGCTTAAATTCTAATATATCATTCTCTAAACACATTCCCAGCCTCCGAATTATATTTGTACCAATTAAATAAGACCAAATACGTAAGTCAAAAGTTCTTTTCTGTGGAGAACCAGTTCTCTCATAACCATAAAATTTCACATTCCACACTATTAGGAGAGTAGACAAAACAAAATGTAAAGCATTTGCTAATGCAGTCAGCGGAAAATAATGTATAACTAACTAAATATTAGCGAAACAACTGTGAATTAATTAATGCAAAGGCAACTTAACCTTTTACTAACTCCCACCTGTTCTTGCAGAGGGAACCTTTATTGAATTTTAATGAAAGGAGCACTTTATATTCTGTTCTTCCTCAGCAAACACATAGTCTCTTAGTTTGCTGCGAATTGATTGCGTAATTACCATGAATTGCACTCGTGAAGGTTGTAAAAGTTTAATCCAAGATTACTCTCCCATTGTTCTTTTTTCGAATTGCAACGAGGAGTTTCAGTTTGACTTCTATGAAGTCATAACACTCTTGGAATGTTAGTTAAAGCACTTTAAGTATTTGGATTTAAAATCTAGAAGAAGTGCTTTTAATTAGCAGGAAACTTTCTCGTCTTTGTTTAGATCCATTGCCAATTGGCTTTTTATTCTCGAATTTATTGCTTAGGAGTTCTAAATCATTTATCTAAATGCGGGGGGATAAATAAAAGGTATACTAGTTATGCCCCCTACATTCTGGTACAAGGGTAGCGCGTCTACCTCGTGATATACGAGGGAAAATCAAAAAATCTTTGTGCCTATTTTTTAAAAACAAAAATACAACTGTGAATGCAAAGCAAACATATACATTCCCAGCAGTGAACGTTCTTTGAACCGTATCTGCCTTTTGCTCCGATGAGTGGCGCTGCTATCACTCATTTAAGATGGCAGTTGTTCTTCAGACTTCCGCAGCTTATGAGTAGCGAAGTGTTATTCGTTTTCTATGGAGCAAGGGACAAACGCCCATGGCAATTCACAGGGAATTGCTCCTCATGTATGGGGAAAATTGTATGTCTATGAGACGTGTTCAATGGTGGTGTGGTGAGTTTCAGAAAGGTCGTGAAGACTTGCATGACAATGAGCGTTCACTGGGAGATTCTGTAACACCCACCTTACAATCCATATATTGCCCCTAGGGATTTTCATTTTTCGGTCCACTGAAGAAGTTTCTGGTAGGACAGATATTCACACGTGACGAAGAAGCCAAGAACGCGGCCCGACGGTGGTTCCACAGGCAGCCGGAAGAATTCTACCACAGGGGGATCTCTAATTTCGTGCTGCGATGGGACAAATGTCTCAACCGGTGTGGTGACTGTGTGGAGAAATAATATAAGATACGTAGTACACTACGTATACTTGTGAATTTCTATATGTACCGGTTTTTGACGAATAAAAAATAGGTGCAAAGACTTTTTGATTTGGCTTCGTTGAAGTCCCGGTCAGTGTATGGTGGTTGCTCCAATGTGTTCTATCTGTGAGGTCAGTGAATATACCCCTCCTGAAAAAGGGGATGTGAAAGGGAATGTGAATAAATTTGTATCAACTTAATATGATCTAGAAGTCAGAGTTCTGCCCTTGGGTGCTCAGGGGTCCATCCGCTCAGAAGCTACTACACCCCTCCTCTCGATGTAAAGCGGACAAGTCATCATCATCACCTGCTCTGTCTTTGTGGAAATGTCGCACAAACTAAATCAAATTTTTGGTTCGAATTTCACCAAGGTCATTCTACAGAATAAGAATCCTTGACAGAAGTGTCATATGTGTACAAAAAAAAATCCCTGCATTTCCAAAAAGAAAAAATAGCAAATGAGAAAAAAGATTTCTATAGATTTAGCAAAAATATTTTCTTACTATAAACAAGAACATAATGCTAACATTTGGCAGAATGGTTATAAAAATAATTAGTTATATGTTAGCTTATATTTTAGCTTATTTATATTATAATTTATATGTTAGCTTATATATTCATATATTTCGGAAAGTAATAATACTATGAAGTATGAAAATTAGGGAGATCATGATCTTGTGAATAGAGAGTAACCAAAAATTATACATACAAATTTGAACGAAAATAACGGACATGAGTATGGATAATATTTAAAAAAAGAATAATATACAAGATTAAAATTAAATCTGCTATGTATACTTCAATGTATCATGTCAAAACATAATTTCTTGAACGGCCAAGCACCACGTGCTCCGGCAAGTTAAATTATAATTTTAACCCATTTTCTTTGTTTCATTGGAGGAGCATTAAATATCGCTATTACTATTTATTTCGTTTCATATGATAACGTACTCAAAATGACATTTTTCTGGATTTTATTAGCAAATCGCCATTGACTTTTTTCTTTTTGATCAGAGCTTTTCTAAATGCAATGGCAACATTTTATAAAAGTCTGATTTTTTGAGATGCTTGTGCAGGTAATATTTTTTATTATTTTTGGCCTACGGATTTTTGTTGATGACAGAAACCTCACCTGAAAACATCATCATGTTCTGGTAAGATAAAAAATCCTCAGGACCATAATAGAAGAAAGCATTTATTAGTATAATAAAAGCGAAATGCGATGTTTTTTAAAGCATGGTTAAATTCTGGATTATCCAAATGTTGCATAACACAGATCAAAACCCTTGATATTTGAATGAGGCATTGTTGACCATTTTTATCATAAAATATTTCACACATGGATCATGGCAAAAATGTTTATTGCAGATGTGAATTAAAATAAATTTAATCTACATAAATTTATATGAGAGATGTATTTCTAACTTATATTAAATCTGCATCGATAAAATATATGCTGATGGTGTACTAGTAATTATCTTTCTGAATTAATGTATTCATCGTATTTTAATTGCTTTCACCATAGAAAAGCTAATGGAATGAAGGTAAACATATACATTAAACAGAATTCGTAGAATTCGTTCAAATATATATAGGGAAATCATAGTCATGTAAAGGGAAACAAATTATTTCACGAAATGCAGCTATTTTCTGTACAATATCAATAAAAATTGTTAAACTTGCATTTCATGTCATTTATCATTGATGAGACACAAATATGTTGTTGTTAACTTCAGCGATTTTAAGCCAAATGAGTGCCTCCTGTTTTTGAAGTAACTCCAACTAGGATTAAGAGTATAACTTAGCTACTAACTCAGCACATTCACTTTGCGCAGTCCCTATTTACAGGGGGGGGGGGTACATTCACACACACTACAAACAGAACACTGAAGAGGAACCATGTCCTAACTGTGATTAGAGCCCCAGACTTCCAGACCACGAGGAATACGCGAACCCTCTGAGCCAGGACACCCTCACAAATAGTTTAAACATGACATCATATCGATCTCTTTATTGGTAACACATCGCTGAATAAAGCAATTAAAAGTTTTTAGAGCAGAGATGATTCAAAGACTGGTAAAATTTACGTTTAGTGTGCCCCTTGCCGCGCCAAGTATGCCAAGTCACCAAAAAAAGATGGTTGACAAAGTAAACAAACACTTCTATGGAATAGTTACAGTTACCACTTTTCGCAATATAATTATGATTTTTTTTACCGATAAGCATTCTTTTTTTAGACCCGGTGCCTTCAACAGATGCCGGAGCCGGTCTAGCCACGGGAGCGGGAAACTAGTAGCTTCGCTAGCACACTGAACTTAAGGACTGTGTGGATAACATAAGTAGTAAATAATAAATAATTGAGAAAGTCAAAGACGCAAAAAGAATTGATTTAATAGGTAATTTTATTTATAGGAAATTTATTAAAAAGAGTTGAAGCCCATGTACAACTCAACCATTGTAGGAACAAGTAAACAAACATCATTAGGGTTACTACAAGAGCGTTGTGTTGGGTTGCCATATTGGCGGAAACTCGGGGGCACACTAATGACCATTTCAACCCAAAGACTATAATAGTTTTGCAGTATATAGACATTTCTAAAGGAACTGGTCGACTACAGAAATGATTCCTGATATTGGATAAGATAATCTTTATTATTTGATGATAATCTTGATATTGGAAAAGATAATCTTTATTATTTGATAATAATCTTGATATTGAATAGGATAATCTTTATTATCTGATAATAATCTTGATATTGGAAAGGATAATCTTTATGATTTGATAATAATCTTGATATTGGATAGTATAACCTTTATTATTCAATAATAACCTTGATATTAGAAAATTTTATTTTTATTATTTGATAATAATCTGAATATTGAAAAGGATAATCTTTATTATTTGATAATAATCTTTATTGGAAAGAATGAACAAATTATGATAACTTAAGCAGTTTACAATTGGAATCTACAATTCCAGTCAATTTCATTGTTAAAATAGTCGCTTTGTGGCCTTCTCAATTAATGAAATCCGATAAATCATAATCAAATAATGGGAAATAATAAATGAAGACAATTCAAGTATCACAAATCATTAAACTATATTTTGTATATCTCGGTAATTAAAATTTAAGGATCTTTAATTCCATCCTAATTTTTCTGCCCAGAATCTAACTATCCCTATGTATTTAAAAACGAAACAAATTTCCTTTAACTTTAGTTTTCTACCCTGTGGTAAGAAAAAAAATCGCCAAAACGAAGAACTTTCTTTTCCGTAAACATCTCAGACTAAATAGATTACTTACTTTTCCTCGAGGGAGCATTACATAATCTAATAATGAAACTTTGAAATTCTGAAGACCGAGTTTTCTCTAGTCAAGGGTTGAGCAGTTGGAATTTTGATATCGAATTACCAACGCAAGATTTACTGCTTATTTTAAACAATTTAGAGAATAAAGGGTGCATTTTAAAGAAAGTTAGATGCGTGTTTCTGCCTTAAGGAGTTGTTTCTTTAGCATTTTCTGATGCAGTTATCTTCTTGCAAAAACTATATATATACAAATAATATATTTGGCGAAATAATTATTTGAGATACGTTGGATTTAAAAGTATCATTTTATAATTTGAATCAAGTTCTTTGATCAATTTGAATGTATAAAACTCTTATTATAATATCTTATTGAGGTAACTAAGTTTACTGTTCTTATTAAATTTTAAAGTTTTAATTTTATATATGTTAATCACGATGTTAAAATAATAGTTTTTAATTTTTATGTTAACATAGACGGTTCCCTACATTGTGAACTTTATTATTTCATTTATACTTTCAACTCACACTCTCCTTATATATATATTATTCAAATTTTCAATAATTAATAAAATACTATTATTTATTCAATCAAGTTCAAGTAATTTTGTAAAACTTATAGTTGAGGACATTTAATGCTAATACAGTTTTTCCAAATATTAGTTCATTAATTTTTTATTAATTAATAAAGAACTAATTTTCTCTTTGCAAAACCCTTTATTCTCCATTGCTAAATAAATATTGAGTACAGTTTGTTTTCCCCACACTAATGAGGTCATGCGTGACATGTTTTTGGCTGATTAATTTAAACTATTCTGTTTATTTTCATAATGTTTGATGTATTTAAAATCAAGCATTGTTAATGAATTGATTTTTCCGATTTATTTTCAAGTACTTGCGAATTAAAGTTATACAGAATAAAGAAAATTAAAAATTTCTGATATGTATTGCGTTACCCATATATCTCAGAATGGCTGACATTTTGGATCATGAAATATAGAACAGAATTTCCTATTTTCTTCATGAATGCGTGAATAAAATGTAGGAAGTCTTAAAAAATGAAAAAATGCCGGTGATTTTTAAAATTGTGTGAACTTTAATTTTTTTTAAAAAAATGCTTTAAAAGTTGAATCTGAACTGCAAATAAAACAAAGAATCAGCAATTTTATCAAAATTATATTTTAAAATAGAATCTACGCTCTACGCAGTATGAAAAACAAGTTGAATCTCATTACAACACAGGAAAAAAATTCGAGATAAAATATCTTAAAAACAATTAATTATGTTAATTAATATAAAATATCTATTTTATTTTTGAAAGTTATAAAATATTGTTATATTAGCAGCAATACTAAGCTTTAGAGAGATTCAGCATTATATAAAAAGGAAAATAAGTGGACAATCGATTAAAAAGTCATAAACAGATATAGTTTAAGGTAAAAAAGAACAGTGTGTTCAAACAATATATTCTATTAATAGATGTTTTTACGGGGCTTGATGTTTACATTCAATGTTCGATCAAAATAGGTAACAAATCTGCTTTTAATGTAAGAAATTTTAGTTTTCTAAATCTCTGGGTGAAGTAAGAAAATTATACAATGATGACATCAAACAGTAACTGCAACTAATTTGTCAGCAGATGGCACTTGCCAAAACATATAATTGGAAAATCGGCAAAACAATTAGTTTTGATCAAAATTTCCAGCGAATGATTCTAAGCCAAATTAAATTAATCATTTTAAGTCGCGGTTTCTTTACGGCCGTGTAAATTCCAAAACCTTTAATTATAATTTTTTGCTTGATAAACGGGAAATTCTGAATTAATGCTTTAAACTTCAAAGAAAATATAAGCATTAAGTGCATTTTAATTACACGGGAGATTTCTAGTTAAGCACGAGCTCAAAGCGTTTCCTGTAATCCTCAGTATTAAATTAATGCGCAAAGTTGAAAACTGCAGATTGAGTCGTAACGCCAAATTAATTAAACGTGATGTTGTTTAAAGTATCTCAGATCATTTAACGATGTCCTTTTGATTTCTCCATAGTACTCTGTCAGAAGATTTGTAAAAAAGTCAACTTTGCAAGCTTTGATGAATATTTTGAATGAATTCTACTACGAATATCTAGAAATATAATTGCAATGTTATATATATATATTATTATTTATATATTGAAAAATTGGAGATTAATATGAGAAATGTATTTTAAAATGTAATTTTTTAAAGTAATATTATTTTGTCTATTATGTTGGGGGGGAGGGTTCTTATGCCACGTGGCATGGACAAGAAAGCTGAGGTAGTCAGAGATATAAGCATAATCAGCGTCTCCTGTTTTGTATTTGCGCCAACTAGGGCCAAGAGTACGACTTTTGCTACTCATTCACTACATTTGCTTACTCAGCCCCTTTATACATGGGGCAGGGGCATCCATACAACTTACAGGTAGAACACAGAAGAACAAACAAGCTCTAACCAGGACTCGAACCCGGGATGCTCATATCATGGGTAAGGCACAATATTTCTACGCCAGGACGGTGGCATATGTATGCAATAACAGAATATATAAAAGCCATAAAATAATAGAAGTAAAATATAAAGTTAAGAAAATCAGATGGAATTGTATATATTTACCAAAATTCATTAAGAATGACATTTTTAAGGAGTAGGAATATAGTTTAAAATTTGTTTTACTATTTAATTTCTTTACATGAAAAATACAATCGTATTTTATATTTAAAATTCAAAATTGCATTTGAATATATATACTGATGTGCAAAACTTAAGGCAACAGGTGTGTGTGTGTTTTAACCCTAACTCTACGATAAATCCTCTGAGAGACATGCAGTTCAGAAATGAATGACAGCATTTTCTACTTAAAAGATGACGAAAGCATAGTTGCGCAAAAATGAATACAATGCATACAATAAAACTAAAAAAGGTTTTGTAGAACTCATAGTATTGTCACACATGATCGTCTGTCCACGAAGAAGAACAATTAGCTTGTATTCCTTACTAGCTGCCCCGACAGACTTCGTACTGTCTCAAGTTATTGGGCTTTCATAGCCTAATTACGTACGTACGTGTTTCACAGCACTTAGAAAATAAAAAGAATCGTTATATACATAAATCCTTTCAAGAATAAAATAAACACATTAAGATCTCTTAATGCCGCATTAATGTATAAAAAAGAATTTTTATCCCTAAGAACAACAACAATAAAATAATTTTCTGACATGATAAAAATTAAAATAAGTCTTGTTACCTTAAAAGTTGGCATGAAATTGTCACGAAATATATTTGTTGCCCCAAAGGAAGTCATTTCGAAACAGTTATTATATTTTTGTATGTTTGTAAGGAAGTGTATGGAATTCGTACCAATTCCTGAAACCAATGAGTACAATGGCTCTGGTGGCCGAACCAATGGCACTGATTTCACTTTGCCATTTGCGCAACTCAACCCATTTGCTTCATTCTTGTATTCCAATGCCTTACAATGTGAGCAAACTAAGTTCATAGATCCAATAGCAACGCATTGGTAGGAACTGTAGTCAATTGAAACATCGTAGCTGAATGCCTCTCGTGAAATATTGAAAGTAGCTTGAACACGACTCATTGCACGTGATTCTAATATTCTAATCCTTTCAATTTCATTTCGTTCTTCAAGTTGCTGTGCAGTCCAAGTAGATTGAAAATTAGCTTGGTTTGTAGCATTTCTAGTTCTACGGCCCAAATTGCTACGCCCGCGTCTTATAGGTGGCAGGGGTATAAATGTAAATACACTAAACAAATAAAGTTACACTAACAACAGTTACACAACGCTAACAACAGTTGGTTTTCAAGACATGCGAAAATTTAAAAACATCTTGGAAAATGCCGCGCTCAGAGGAAATAATAGTGACACACACACCCTTCTTTTCTTTTTTTCCCTTACTTTTTTTCTACAAGTCCTTTTTTTTTCTTTCTATATTTTTTTTCTTTATAACTTTTCTTCCTACAAACCCTTTTTTCCTTTTCTTATTTTTTTCTACACTGCCTAGACTTTATTTTGAGCAGGAATAGATAAAATATTCATACAGACTAAACACCAAAAAAAAATTAATAAAAAAGAATCGTTTAATATATAAATCCTTTTAAGAATAACATTAACACATTAAGAGCTCTTAATGTCGCATTTATAAAAAAAAAGAATTTTTATCTTTAAGAACAACAAAAAAACTTTATATCAGAACACAATCAATAGCAATATTTAAAAATGAAACATCATCGAATAAAAACGAAGAAAATGATATTCATGTCCGTTGAGAAGAATGTTTTTAATCAGTATAATCAGCTGCATAAAAGCAAGTATTTTCTTTCTTTTTTTTAAACTTCCCGTTATCTATGAATGAAAATCAACTGACTTCGCGTATTTCTTTCTAAACAAATCATAATTTATTACTTCCTGCCATCTGACTCAGTTGGTGTGGGGGAAGGAAATGAAGATTTTTGGCGGGAAAGTAAGAAAAGTGTCGTTTTAACTATTTTCTACGCAGTTTTTTTAATTTTTTCTCTCCATAAGAACCATCCTCGTGTCTTAACGAAAATATTAAAATAAAAATTAGCCGAATCGGTCGAGCCGTTCTCCAGTTTTGCGCTTAGCAACGCATTTCGAGTTGCATTTTTATTATAATAGATTATGGGATATGCCCTGCCCTTACTGCAATGGCTGCTTTGCACCGTCTCCCCACACTCAGCACCAGATTGTCCAACAGTTCTTGAGGTAAGAGTACTCATTCCTCCATCAGCATCTGTTTCAGTAGTTAGGTGTTCCCCAAAGGATATAATCGTGTCTCTAGGTGTCTTCCCAAAGTATCCCATACATGCTCTATGGGATTTAAATCAGGGGAGCACGCTGGTCAATCCATTATAGTGATATCTTCACTTTC
Organism: Argiope argentata; assembly: GCA_026289955.1. Classification (NCBI taxonomy): domain Eukaryota; kingdom Metazoa; phylum Arthropoda; class Arachnida; order Araneae; family Araneidae; genus Argiope; species Argiope argentata. Next base: position 3,063,409 of record JAOUZG010025245.1, on the reverse strand, counting down.
CAGTAGTTGTTGAACAGCAGGAGTTCAATGGGGCTGTGCATTATCATCCATAAAAACGAAATCTGCTCCAATGGCACCTCAGAATCTATGCACACGAGAATACGCATTACAATAGAGATCTCCGTTTACAGAACCTCTGTCGAAAAGGTGGAACTCAGTTCTCCCGTTCAGCATAATGCCTCTCCAGACGACAACTCCAATACCACCGTAACGATCTATTTGCGTGATGTAACTGGGATGAAACTGTATTCGGACATCTCTCCAAATCAACTAGCGTCGAGAATCGCTTGTAGCGCTAAGAAGACTCTCATCCGTAAAGAGGGTATACTCCATGGATGAGATGTTTAGTTTTTGTTCTCCTTGCACCACTCTAAAACGGTGCCGCCGATGACCAACTTTCAAAGGGATACAACGTTTAGGACAGTGAGCAAACAAGCCCCCCTTTTGAAGGCTTCTGGACACAGTAACCCCCGACACTTGTTGTCCCTTTGCTGTACACAGGGTTGAGAAATAGAGCTAGCTGACTAGTTTCGGGCTATTTTCACTTGCAGGACGATATATCGATAATCTACTCCAGTTGTTTAGCTGGGGAGGCTTTTTAACAGCTGTGCCTGTGGTTTGGTAGGTTTTCCAAGCGCGCGAAACGACACTTCTGCTGATTTCAAACTCTTTAGCCACACTGGTCACACTACGCCCCTTCTCTAACTTTCCGATCATTTTTCTACTTGTGAAATCGTCCAGGTGATTTCTTTTAGCCATATTTCCCGAAAGAAGTCATTAGCATTTGCAGCGAATGCGTTTAATTGCTTGCTCGTCTTTCCTTTTATTGCAGTCTTGAGCTGCGCGTGCCAACCACACGCGTTTTGCGTACGCTCACGCCACCTGTGACGTTTCGTTCCTGATATTTGCTTGTGCATGACCTTTCTCCTGAATTACGTGTTAATTGTACTGATTGCAAGAGCTCTTTTTCTGCCGTTCCATGGCTATCTGCTTAAAATTTACATTGTTGCTTAAGTTTTGGACACCAGTTTATTTCTAGGAATATAATACAGGATAAGATATATTCTAGGATTTTAAGACATAATAAAATTGGAGGCAATATCAAAAGATTATGTATTTTCAAAAGGTGAATTACAAGATCAAGAATACTTTATAGATTATTTCAAGATACATAAATGCAATAAAATGTGCACAGAAGAATAACCGTTTGTATGTACTACACAGGCATATACTCTCCTAAATAATGAGCGTTATTAGTTCTATTCTATTTCCTTTTTTTCCTTGAGATTCAAATGTTCCCAAAGTTGGCGGTAGAAAGAAAGAGTAAAATAATAGTATTTGGATCAGAATTACTTTCACGTAGCCGTATTCCTTGAATAAAGCATCCGTTATTGGTTCCCTTCAATTCTCAGCTCTATGTCGGAATTATCCCCTATTCAGAATTAGCGGTAGTGGAGTAGGAAAAATGTCTGTGATTTGATGGAAACAAAATAAACTCTCAGCCGTATAGAGGAAACCTTTAACTATCTATTCGTCATTGCTGTTAATTATTGCTCTTGTTAAGTATATGTTCGGTATTGTTATTAGTAATTGCTATTGGTAACTCTGTATTCGTTATCAGTATTTATTGTTGTTTTTGAAATTATTGGATCGTTATTGCTATTAATTATTCCTCTTGTTAACTGTGTGATTGTTACTAAATACTGGCCCTATTGACTGTATGTTCGGCATTGCTATTTATTACTGCTCTTGTTAACTATATGACCATCACATCTACTTAATTACAGTTTCCTAATAGTTATTTATCTAGATAATAATTGAAAAAAAAACCTACGGATTTTATAATATTATGTTTCTACGCTGACATTTTCCATGAGAAATTGTTTTGAATTTACTTTTGTATTTATTGTTTGTAATGAACAAGAGTTGTTCCCCAGTTTTATGGGAAGTTTTTTTTAAAAAAAAATTAGTTTATTAAAGAATTCTATTGCACTGATTGTAAATATAATTTAACAGCTATATTAAAGTAGAAACTGCATGACAGATTCTTCTGATAAAAGTGTAATAGAGAAGATAAAAGTAGGTTTAGTTTTAAAATAATTTCTTAAATCGTTTTTATTATCAAAAATTAAAAAAAAAAGAAATTAATGAATTTTTAATTTGGCTCTTGTGCATGAACACATTCATATCTGAAATATACAATCTGTATACTTCATTAAATTGAGTGTGAATGTCAATTTGAAACAAGGACATGTGTCTACGTTTAATAAATAAATGTTTGATGGTAAAATATTTGTGCAGCAAATTTCTTCAAAAAAAAAGTCTTTCGAGGAATAATGTATTAATAGCAGATAAAACTCTCACAAAAATTTGAAAAGAAAGTGGAATTTTTATTACTTTATAATTGATGAATTAAACTAATATTTTAATCAATATATTGATAAATACTACCAACAAATTTACGGGGACATAAATTCAGATTTAAATACCCATCTTCAACAAATCGTTTTCAATTTCTTTCCAAAGCAATTGTCTTTCTCATCAAACGTCAGTGATTTCTTTTTCCGTTTCGTCTAGATCTTCTCCAAACAATTAACTTTCCCATCATTCCACTCTGTACATTCTTTGTGTCGTTGGGAAGGAAATCACGTGCAAGAGGATGTGCCCGGCAAAGGACGGATTTGTTTCCGGCTGTTAATCTGCTATCGCTCCACGGAATGTCCAGAAAGGGGGAGAATTAGCCACTTTTAGAGGGACGTGCCCGATTAATCCCCTTTCCTTCCCATCATCCCACCCGATTAGAATGGTGTAGTTTGGTTGAGACTGGGATGCTCTCTTCCAACGATTTGGTGAAGCAGTGGAATTTTTGCAGATAATTTCTAGCGAGTTAGTTAGCCGAATAGGTGAAACTAATTTGGATAAACGGCGTAGAGCATATCATAGCAAACTTGATGCTGAGGTTGATAGTACTGCAAAAGTAATCAGTTGACAAAGAAAAAAAATGCAGTTATCTTGGTATTGATGCATGATAATGTGGATATGGGGACCTTTTAAGTTTGTTGACGTTGTTGTTATTACTTGTGACACTTGCCACGGACAAGCCCCCGCTGATTATATCAGAAGACTTGAAGCCGAAAGGAGGTCTCTTGTTTCAAGTAGCACCAACTAGGGCCAAGAGTACGACTTAGCTGCACACTCATCACAGTCGCTTGCACAGCCCCCTTTTAAAGGAGGGCACAGTCACACGTCTCACCGATAGAACACAGAAGAACAAACATGCCCGAACCGGGACTCGAACCCGGGACTTCCAGAACACGAGGAAGACGCGCTACCTCTGTGCCAGAAACCCGCTTTTAAGTTTGTATTTAATTTTATTTAATATTATTTTTAAAGCCCCACATTAAAAAATTATAGCATAACATATTATCCTCTTCCCCCCTCCCCCGGAAAAAATATAAAAAAGGAAAAATAGCTATTTCTTAAACCTAAATGAAATGTAATTGTTGTAGTATAATAGTTGAAATATAATTCTGATCTAACTTTATTACCATTTAGCAGTTTATCGAAGTTACTAAAAATTTTCCCATACATAAAATATTAACTTATCTTTTTTGTATAAACAAAAATACAAGAAAAAAATATATAAATCGTAAGTTTCAATTTATCATTTAAGATTATTATTAATTTTTAAATAACCATTTTTCTTCTTAATTTACGTCATTAACTAACTTAAATCGGTTTGAAACAGTCACGAGACTTTTCTATCGGCCTCTATTCCCCCCTCTATCTTTCTATAAATATATTTATATATAATATAATATGCTTAAAATTAATTTAAACTCTTATTAATTTCCAAAGCCCTACCTTAATTTAGCCCATAGTAATATCATTCTAAAATATTCTCTTATTTCCTGATCCATGCCATTTGTTCTTATTATTTAATTCAAGAAAAGATGTTTAAAATTGCCGAAACAGCTAAACGCCGGTTACTTTCTCACACTCCGTGGGAGAGATGAAAATTGCTGGCTTAAACAAAGATCCCTGTTTTTCCCTTGCCTCTTAGGCGTGCGTCATAGAAATCCTCATCGAAATCTGATTTTATATGCTCTATAAAAAATATATTCCTTATCAAAGTCTTGGTATTTAAGACCTGGGATAATCATTTCCCGTCCTCTTTTTTACATTTAGCTTTTTTATCATTCCGTGTTGTGTCGTTCTGAGTTGTGCTCGTCGCTTTCACTTGTAAATAATGCCTGCTAACCTGATGGAATAAAAAGAATTAAAAATTCACCCTGCCTTCTACATGATTTCGGCCACGACTCTGCCCTCTGCTTTCTAAATAATTAATTAACTGCTTTCTAAAATACAATCTGCTTTCTATAAATTAAGGGACGGGAGGCACATATTATGTACAGCAGAAGTGGCGAGCACAACACAGAATGACACGAAACGGAACGACAAAAGTTGATGTTGTTTTTGTTAGGACATATAGACAGATGGCCATTCTTTTACCGGATCCAAATTTTTTAAATATATGTATACACATTTGTTTATAACACTATGTACCAGAATTCCTTTATGTAATCTAACTTTAACTGCTTACGTGTTTGTTGTTTCGTTATATCTTCAAACGGACAGATTGACCTCGCTTAAAAGTGTGCTTCATTGGGACAGTACTGCTAGTGAATATTCCTTAAGTCAATAAGCAAAGTCAGATCAGTCTCTTCGACAAATTTTATACAATAAAAAACTGTTATTCAAATTTTGGGCAAAATTCGATTGGCATAGTTATTCGATATACATAGTTACTGTTAAGATTACTTATCAAATTATGTTTCCCCAAATCGGAGACAGGAAGAATCAAAAGAATTTTTTTTAATAACGTGTGTGTTTTCCACTTCAAGAACTTCATGAACCTTTCAAATGTAGAAATTCATTAAAAATCTAGAGGTCGAAGTTTTATAACGATTACATTACTTTGTCTTCGTTTGCGGAAAAGTAAAAATAATATCGAAACTCCAAAGCTCAGCCAATAACCCGATACCACATTACCAAACTGCGTTTTCCCTAATGTTCTTCGACCTTCACCTGGAACGGGTCACGTGAACGAATGAAACGAAACTCCAGCTACAACAGGAAACAAAATTGAGAGCGAGCAACTGATAAATCTATACCTCCTCCCTGTCACGGAAGTCCTAACTTGCCAGAGCCGAGGCATCGTTAAGACGCATAATTAGAAGATATGCAAATAGTCGACAGCGTCCAGTTAGAGCCTACCCGATGCATTTTTATAGTCGCCTTATCGATTGAGGGGTTAATGAATCATGAAATATGCATACAAAATGCCCTCCATACCATTCTTGACTATCGAGTGTTTAGTGGGGAAGGAAAAGTTTTCAAAGAGTTTGGAAAAAATGAAAAGAAAATTGGATACATTGGTGTTCTGTTAGGTAAAGTTCTTTTTTTTTCTTTGTTTTATTCACCTACAATCCATGAATTATATTCTTTTATTGATTTTCCGAAAAGATTAATCATTATTCCTACCTTCGAAATGAATATGTAGATGTTTAATAAAAATGTTAAAAGGATTCAAAAGACGTGAAAGAATTCAGAACTGTAATCTTTGAAGATGATGTAAAAGAAAAGAAATTGGAAGTGTTTAAAATTTATATTTATGTTTATCATAATTGGTAAGGCACATTAACAATTTAATTGTTCATAGATCTTTGCAACAGTATCGTTGTTGTTATAATTACAGAAATGTTTTTCATATCAAATCTGGATTTGCAAAAAATAATATTATTTTGTAATGGCATTTTCATATTAGAAAGAATGCATTGAAAACTACAGATTAAATATTTATTGGTATTTAGTTACGTTTACTTAATAAAGAATTAAAAAGAAATAACAGAAAAATTATATATGTCATATATAATTTTATAACAAGTGCAAATTGAAGTACAGTATTATGTTTCTTCTTGCTGATGACTGGTAATAGTGGTTGATTATAACTTTTCACTATTAGCTTTGTTTTCAGAAAATAATCAGTTAATAGTTTTAGCTATGAAAGGTGTTTTAGTTCAGTGTGATTTCTGATTAAGATAATTTTTTAAGAATCTATTAAGTTTTATCTATTTTTCTCTGTACATTCTTTCTATAACTAATAATAAGCCTAACTTCGAATTTAAATTGATGGAGCTAAGTTATGCCGATATGAAATATGCCGTGTACAATGAGCATCTGGCAATTGTTATCTGTACAGTTTCGAACATTTCTTTCCTTTGAAAGAAGTGTTCATTATTTGCTGTATATTTATTTTGGTACAATAAATTTATCATTAATGCTTTTCTTCAGCTTCAAATAACTTTAAAATTTTATCTTATTATTCACTAGATAGTTGCTTTATTGATTAAAAATATAATTCTACTCATATAAGATTTTTTAGTGTGATCAATACAATGTGACTACGATACGTGTTGAGCAAATGTTCATCTAAATCAATATGCATTTTAGAATTTCTATTCGTAACATTGAGAATATTTTTTTCCGTTTTAAATATATTTATAGTTTGAATGTATATTTATTTTTATACCTTGCTTCTTCTTACCATGAAGATAGAATTTAATTATTTATTCGATTTTAAACTAGTAGGCTTGCTTTATTTATCTCAAATATTTCTTTAAAAACTTTTATTTTTGCTAATTTTATGTAAATAAATCTATTCTAAAATTTATTCATTGTTTTAATGTATAATTTAGGTCTAAATTTTATTAATATTTGTGTTAGATTACTTTCCAATTCAGTTTGTTAAAAGTTCCGAAGTTATTCAAAAAATGTTTGCCTAAAGAGAAAAGAAATGAAGCATAAAGATCTGGGAATAAAAACATTTTTTTTATCTTTTAAAATCCATGTTTTAAATAAATTCTCATTTTTAAGTAAAAATTTGAAAACTGCTTTTCTAGAATAAACAATTTACTCTTTTTTATTCAAAATCACGAAGTTAAACAATAGTATATTCGTTATCTTTTAAAACAACACAACATTTCAACGTCTTTTTTTAAAATCATATATATATATATATATATATATATATATTATAAATATATATATATTTGTTATGAGACTGTTTTCACTGAGATATATTAATTATTTAATATTTGATATTGCTTCCTATAGTTTCAAAGAATATATTTTTTTAAAATTAAGTTAACTTTATCTATAGAATTGTATTCCTCTCAGTATCCTTATCACAACACATACTATATATATATATCTCGTTACTTACTATCTTTTTTCCATCAATCTGCTTTTGAAAATATATTGAGTAAGAAAAAGTTTTTATTGTTATTTGAATACTGCCATGTGTAGCTTGCATTAGAAATATTTTAGGCGCATTAAAAATACAGAAAAAATTATCTCTTTACTATTAAATATCATTCTAATTTTTTTGTCAAGCAGAATTTTGTATAATAGTTTTAGTATACTAAAGTGAGTGTTAAATTATTTATGTTATATTTTTTAAATCATAAATTGTTATGGAAATATGTTTCTATATCTCTTGGGGGGTAATTGGAAACTACTTGCTCCATATATTTGCTTGCTTGAATAATTTGGTTTTAGATCTTGATATTACAATCTATAATCCTTCAGTTTCCACAAATTATTGCAGCATACGTTTTATTTTACACTAATTTATAAACTGAATTTCGATTATAAATTTAATTTAATTATCCTGATTTATCTTTCTTATATAATTATCACCTTTTGCTATCGATAATAGTTATTTACATTATCAAGGATTTTGTTCCAAATAATATTTTAATGACTAAGAAGATTAATGATTACTTTTCTTTGAAAATTAATTGGTCTCAAAAATACATTTCGTTCATATTTATGCGTCTCAAAAAAACATATTTAAGAAATTTTTTATCCCACCACAATCCAAAAATTAAACAAAGATTTGAGAATCAGGGAATAATTTTTTAAAAAAAATGACTTTAATAGTAAAAATAATATAAAGGACAAGAAATACCTGCTACAACAAAAAATATAATTTCCCGTATAATATGCCAAAAACGATCTATATTAAGAAAAATAATAAACAGATTGATTAATGCAACAAAACATAAAAAATTTTCAGCATGACAAAAACAACACTATTGTCTGTGGTGATTAATAAGTTTGAGTAGCATTATATTAAAAATTGTTATAAATTAGGTACTACAATTGTAACAAAGTGTTAAAAGTAAAAATACATCTTCCACAAATAAAATGTGTATTTCTAATTTTATATTTAGAATTTTAAAATGATAAAAAAATACCAGTGTAAAATTATAGTTTTGGAATATATGGTCATCAACTTCCATTATTAAATTATAATGATAAAAATGTAGGAATTGTATAGCCTTTTCACACCCAACTATGATGTTTGCTTCTAACTATGATTTTTTTCGGTATTTCGTTTACAACCCTCTTTCTTCTTTAATTTGAGATTTTAGTTAGCTTTATTAAAAAACATTTTTAATGATGTTTTTACACTTTATTAAATGATTTAATTAAGAGACGCTGTAAAAACGTTCAATTAATTTTTTGAAAAGTACATACAGTGATTTGTTTAGATGTGACTATTATTACTTGACAATAAATAACAAAAGCCACGTAGTACGTTTTTCGGTAATGAAAGCAAATATGTTAGTTTTGCACGTTTTTGTGCCACGTACGTCACCATTTAATAAATAAGAAAAATTGAATTTAACTTAACTTAAGGTTAAAATCCTTATTTTTAAAAAATGACAATAATAATTCAAAAAAATTCTAGCATAAAAAAATTAAATGAAAATTATTGAAATCGAAATAGAAAAATCAATTCATTCTAATCTGAGTACTAATGAGGAATTATAATCACTGCTCTTAAAATCCACCCTTAGACGTATTAATTAATTCCATACAAATAATTACATTTAATATATTAGATAGAATTTTTGACAATTAAGGCAATTGATTTCAGTGTGAAAAAATTTCCGAAATTCTAACTATTTATATGAAATTAGTTACATGATTGTATATATTATCAATGCCATATGCTGGAAAATTTATACCAGAATTGGTTATTTATGCTAATATTTTAATTATTGTCTTATCAATCGAAATATCTTTATCACATTAAAAAAAGACTTACTGAAACATTTGATCGGAAATTTAAATGAATGTTAATAATTATAGCATATATTATGATTAGAGGAGTAAAGAAATATTATAAGAGATTGAATATTTTACAGAGGAATTTTCTACACATTTTTTTTTGAAAAAGTAATGAACGTTAAAACGAAATTTTAGGTGCATTAATATATTCATGGGGAAATGAAAATTTAGAATCAGAAACTAGTGAAACTAAAAACTTAGAATTAAATAATAACTAAGCTACTCAGTTGGAAAACAATTTTTAACAATACATTTTAACCTATTTATTAATTTTAATTTAAGCTCAGTGGTATACTGTTTTCATAAAGCAAAAATGAAAACAACAAATATAATTAATTATTTATTAGGCTACAAAATTATACTCCTAAGTATTTTCTATTTACATTACTGCCAAAGGTTAAAAGTCAAGTCAGAGTGAAATTAAATTGCTAAATTACTGTACATTTTTGTAACCATTACCAGGAACTCATTGCTGTGGATTTTCCATAAATTTTCCTTGAAGAATAAACAGTTTTTTGTCGCAAATTTAATTCTATTTATTTTGCGGAAATTAATCCATTAAACTTAGATAGTAAATAATTAATAAAAGAAAAAAACATTTAAATAAACAAACATTCCAAAATGACTATATTTTTTGATAAGAATTCATTAAAGATTAAAATATAGAATATTTAATGAAACAAGCAAACGATTTTTTTGAGAGATTACTTTCATAATTTCTATTTAGTATCGTTTACTAAAATATTCCTTGACAGTAATTATTTCAAAATGAAAGTTTTAGAATATTAATATTTGTCCTTATTGCCGAATACATACGATAAATAAATTTTTATTTGAAGAAATATTTTTTTAGGAGACGAAAGGTAATTTTATTTTTTCCAAATGTATAAATTCCAATGTATAAATTTCACTTTAAATTCAACCTGCATTTATCATTATGTTAATTGCTGGAAAAAATGTACAATATTTTTGTATCCATTAAAAGAATTATTTTTAATTCCAATAAATATTGTTGAAGATCAAACAGAAATAAATTTAATTTTTATTCCAAAACATCTGGCAGACGATTTATGGCTAAAGTTTCTATAGAAAAAAATACATTTTTATTTACATTTTTAAATAAATGAACTTTTTTCCCATTCACTGGAGCTATTTTGTCCTGTATGTAATATATCCTATTTTTTTATCTATATTTGTTAAAAGATTTATTGAATGGCACTGTACGAATGGCATTTATCTAACTAGGTCGTTTTGAGAATAAAAATAAAGTTTCTGCTTTTATTCCTTCTTTTAAAAAAATAAGGCTAACTATTTCTAAAATTCTTTCAAATATGGTTTAGAAGTTTAATTTTTAAGCTGTGAATGACAAGGAAAATGAATCACCTCACGCACATGCTTTACAGCTTTTATACTGGAAAATAAATCAAAATTGTACTTTTATAATTTCTTGTGTCAACACTAAGATCATTAGTGGAATAATTTGTTTTCTAATATTCGATAGCTGTCTGTGTAAAGTGCAGTAAAATGAATGCTTATTTTACCATAAAAGAGATAATCGTCTTTTCGAAAATACATGAAAAATAATTGGTGATCGATGGTTATTATGTTGCGTTTTACTAACGTATAATAATTGTTAGACAATTCTAAAACATGCTTGGAAAACTATTGATATGCATTTACCGATATTTCAGTAGAACAAGTATAATCTAAAAAAATATGTTTATGCATAACATTTTGGTATTTGTTAGGGAATGAAAATTACATTGATTTTTTTTAAATACAAATAAAGGTATAACTATTTTTAAAAGTGTTTTTATTAAACATTTTGATCCTAATATAAGCTAGGAATTGTTAATCAATTCTAACTAATTAATTAACTAATAAATTAACAAGTTAATAAAAAATCATTTAATATACATGAACAATGTCATAATTTATTTTATTAATTATAATTTTGAAAAAAAGGACATAAAAACTAATTAATTTATTTCTCGAATAAATTTTAAGTTATTTCCTCAGAAACTTCAATCGTATAATCTTAGATTGTTTTAACAGAAACACGAAAACACGTGTTGATTTATATAAATCCTTTGAACTCAGAAAAATAATTAGATGCAAAAATATTCACCTAACATAAAGATATGTTTATTGCTATGAAAAATAAATATACATAATTCTTTTTTAAGCCGAATTTCTTTGAAAAATTAATCTTCATCTCTTAACCATTATGAGGCATTTTTAACAATTAAATTTGAAAAATGAATAAATAAAATGTCAAAATGATGCACCGTTTTGAAAGGTGCCTTAGAGGCACCATCGGAGGGTGAAGGTTAATTTATATAAACTACCAGTTTTTTTTTTTAAGAATACAAAATATGTAACGTAGCATTCTTTATTTTTTTTCTGTTCCGTAATGTATCTTTATAGCACATAATTCTGATTATTATTCTGCAAACATAACAACCGCAGTTAATTACGATAGGCATAACAATCGGGTGAAACAGTTGCTCATACGATAATTATAAGTAAAAAAAATTAAAAGATTTTTTTCATTAATCTTTTTGGAATTTGGTAACACTGCTTGGGATGAATATAATGTAGTCGCCAGCACATCCAGTCACTTTTATTCTCGCGGTCGCCACTGGCGTGTAGTGGATCGTTAAATATTCAGCTCCATTGTTGGTCTGCACCAAGGAGAAAATTCACTTTTTTTTCGCGAAAAATGTTAAAACTGCGGAAATTATTCGTCAAATGCAAGTGCAGTAAGAAGATAGCTGTTTATCTCGAAATAAGATCTACAAATGGGTTGAGCACTTCAAACGGAGATAACTTCTTTATGTCAAGACGAAAGATGTCGTATCTCATCAACGTCACCTACTGAGGACAATTTGAAACTCGAAGTATTATGATGTGCTTCAAATTAAATTTAAACCTTTAATCAGATTCAAATGTCAAGGGAAAAACTGCAAAAAAATGTCATCCTGCTGCAAGGTAACGTTCAAACACATTATGGCCACAGGACAGCAGAAAAATTAAAAGGCTTGGTATTCAAATAGCTTTAATTCCTGCCATACAGTTCAGACCTGGATCCTAGCGATTTTCGTAATTTTGTGATATTGAAGAAAGTATGAAGTGAAAGGATATTTTCAATAGATGAGAAATTCATTGATGTAGTGCAAAATTGGTTACCTATATAACCAAAAAACTTTTTTCCGGCGGAAAGAAAAGGTTTATGGAACGGTGAAATAGCATGCTGATATCCAATATAATTATGCAGAAAGATAACGTATATTTCAGTTTTATATCATTAGAATAAAAGTACTTTTCTCAAATACCCTTTTACCTATTCACTATACCTCTTATATTGTTACGCATCTATAATATTATTGATTTTACATGCAGATAATTTTTAGTAAGAAATTTTACAAATAATTTTAATGAATAATTAACTCAAAAAACTAAGCTTCTACTCAATGAAGAATGCTGCTGTTTCTTATGATATTCGCTATGGACAAGTACGTTGAGGTAGTCAGCGATTTAAGCCTAAACAACGTTTCTTGTTTTTCAGTAGCGATGACTACGATCATAAGTACGCCTTTTGCCACTCACTCATCACATTCGCTTGCACGGCCCCTTTTTACAGGGGGGCACATTCACACACCTTACAGATGCAACCCTGCCCGAACCGGGACTCGAATCCAGGAAGCCAAGATTACGGAGAAGACTCTACCCCAATGGTAGGACATCGTTTCGATGACGAATTGGTGATGAGATTAAAGGAAAATACTACTAGAAGAAACTTAGATTTATATTAGAAGTTGAGTTTAAAAATTCCTTCAATAATATTTGATGATGTGTCATAAAAAAATTCAAACACGATAGGCCAAAATGAGTGAGAGAAGTAAGTGACTTTTGATTTTGGTTTTAATAGAAACTGTTTGTGACGCTGTTTTAATTAGTGACTGTATTCTCCAAATAGGTTGTTTATTTATACGTTTACTTTTTCTGTGGACACTTCATATATCATTTGCTTTCTATTCGTATTGTTTTCTCGGGGAATAAAACATTGTTATTCATTACCGGTATTATAGGGCCTTTTGCATCCAAGAGAAAAATTTCATATTACCTGTTGCTTTTAAAATATAGAGCATCAAATAATCTCCCAGCAATTTTTTTCAAACATCATTTGGGTGGGAAATAAATTAGCCTCAATCCTAGTTGGTAAAGCACTATTTTCAATTTTTGCCTCACAAATTTCATGAATGAATGAGATTAAAAAAACCTTTTATTAGACAATTGTAGTATTTTTTTAATAACTATGTGAAAACTATATTGCTTATATAAAATATAAGTATTGAGCCAAAAAAAATGTAAGTATTATCTTTATTTTAATTGTATTCTTTGTGTGTTATTTTTTTATATTGTTTATGTAAAAACATACTATTGTATTATATTGAAAACTTCAGGTTATATAGCCATGATCAATTCTATGTATAAATGTAAAAAATTCCTCAAAATAAAACTTATTTCTGCGCTATTTGGATGAGAATGAGACAATCTATTAGAATAATAACTGGGAATTGAGCAGTTTTTGAGATCCTCTATAACTTATGCTGAATTCTTTTTGATCTATTCATCTTGTCAATCTAATTCCATTTTTTTATCTTCCCAAACTTTCCAAGATTTTTTTGTTATGATGATAATTGATATTTATTTTAATTTCTCATAATTTATATCACATTTGTTTATTGCTGTCATAAAATAAGTAATCAAATCTTGTAAAATGCCAAATAATTGCCAATTACCGGGTATCCCAAGAGTTCCCGTACTCCAAATTAAAAAAAATCACTGTCCATGATTTTTTTTCAAGTATATTAAATTTTGCTATACGAGTAATGAAACCATAGACATGCTTGAAGCTTTTTTCGGCGATCGACTTATCTCAAAAAATCTTTGGCCACCTCGATCCCCTGATCTGACCATCCCGGACTTTTTTCTGTGGGGATATTTAAAGGACAAAATTCATGAAAGTGATCCTCAAACAATAGATGATTTGAAAATCGCAATTACCCAAAGGATACAAGGAGTCACTTCTAGCCTGTTAAAACGCGTTTCGAAAAACATACGCAAACGAGTTCAGCTTTGTCTCCAAGAAAGGGGTGGACATTTTGAACAGTTATTATAAATGTAAGTTAAGTATTTTTTCCTTAGCTATGTTAAAAGTGCCTTTTATCATTGGCATAAAAATAATTCTTTTTAAACCTGTTGTTTTTGTAAAATAAATTCACAAATCATCAGTACGGAAACTTTTTAGACACCCTGTATTTCTAAGCAAGTTTCACCTTCAGATTGATCGAATGACTAAATTAGCTTCAATACAGTGTCACTTCCAGAACATTTTTTTAGAAAAGTAAATGAGGAAACCGGATAAATTTATCTTTAAAAGAATTATTGTAAGCTTTCACATCAAATACCAGAACTATTGATTTATTACAGTAATAAAGGAACACAAGCATCGGAACATATCTCCAAAACAAAAGCGAATTCCGTTAAATTCGAAAACAACCATTCCATATCCATTTACCAAAAAATTTTCCATTGAACTGCACAGAACAAAATTCGAAAACATCACCAAAGTTAGATCATTTGTTTGAAAGGTAAATGCGGAACAATCTGAGAAATATTGAAAAAAAAAAAACGAAAGAAGGATGAGATGTGACAAATGGTGATAACCATTTTATATATATTCTTTTTCAAGCATCAAATATACATTATCCTAAACAATGGAAGATTTTACAGATTGAATCATCGATGCATTCTTTTTTTTTCTATTCACAAATACGTTGATTTTAAACTTTAATGAAAAAAATTATTTTACCGGAAAAGTACTTTTGGAAAAGTTTCTTAAGGTTTTAAACAAACATTAGAGAATCGACATTAGCTGTATAATAATGGATATCATTTGTGTCGGAACTTTTCAAGGATTTTCTGAAAGCTTTTGTTTAAACGTTACTTCAAATTTATATTGATTAATGTATAGTGTATATGCAATAATATTAGTGCATATACATGTAGGAATTTTCAGTGTCTGAAGGTTTTTATGGTTGTTTGTAAATACTGGATCATTTTCATGGGACAGACGTGGAAAAATATTTATAATTGTAAAAGTTAAAAAAAATCAACAATATAAAAAATATTTGTAAGTAAAAGTAAAATAGCTTTCTATTTCGATGTTATTTAGAAATATCAGACCTTTTATATTTTTTTTATTTAAATGAAAAATATTTTCCTATTTTGAATAAAATAAATGAATAAAACTTAATAAAATAAAATAAATATAATAAATAATAAAACTAAATAAAATAAAATAAATATAATAAGTAATAAAACTTAATAAAATAAAATTAATATAATAAATAATAAAACTTAATAAAATATATAATTGAATAAAATTGAATAAAAACTTAAAAATTGTTTAAAAATTGAAAAATATTGTTTATAATGTCTTTAGTAAAAGAAAAACAATCTATTTATCAGTATCGCACCAACTATTGTGAACAGCGCCATATGTGGTGATTATAAAAGATCGCGACATTTTCGTTGAGGGAGAGACAGACTAAATTTTCAGCCGGGAACATGTTTTGGAGATTTGCGTGTAATTTCTGCAGTAAAAAATCCACTTCTATAAGTGGTTAACTAATTTAAATTCTCTTAGTGGTAACGTATTCCTTAAAGATTAATAGATATAATCATATTTGTATATTTCTTGTATCTCCATATATTCAACTCATTTGTAAATATTTGCCCTGTAATTGTTTTCCTTTTTTTATCTTGAATTTTCTTTTTGAATTTATAAATGGCTCCGTATAGTTTAGTTTCTGAACTCGTTAACCATAAAACCGCTTGATACCCCTTCTATAAAACCCACTTACATCAATAATACTGTATGCAATATTTTTGTTGTAGTTCTGAAATAACAAAGAAAAAAGAATACAAATATGATAAGAAGGTATTTCAAAGAGTTATGAGCAGAATTTTTATATTCTTCATCTAAACGTCTGTGTTTATGAAAAAAGATTACAACAAATAATGTTTACTCTTTCATGCATTAGGATTCAATAACATTCCGTATATAAATTCAACTTTAAATGCAGTAAAATGTCGAGAAGTGCTTACTAATTTTGTCAAAATAAATCAGTTTATTCTGAATAATTTAATAAATGCCAATAAGATTTTAATGTAAGATATAATCATATTCACACAAATGAGAATTATAATTTCTACTTGAAACATGATAAAAAAATCTCTTTTTGAAATGTTTAGCCAAAAATATTAATTTTTATATTATTAAAATTTATCATTTTTAATAATAATATGTTTAAATGGAATTAATAGAAATAATTTAATTGAAACTTGATAGCTGAAATTTTTTTCTACGAGGTTTGCATTGTTGCATTTCAAGCATTTTTTCAGTTTTCAATACATTTGTAAAGCTTTAACTTACTATGGGTTAAATTAAGACAAAACGTTAGAAATTAATTACAATTAAAATTAGAGTTTAAAATATTAAAACACACAGAAATATATATACTGACTTTAAGAAAAACAATTTTAATAATTGCTTCAAATTTTGTTTGAAAATATTTAAGTGTTATAATGGTTTTTATGAATGATTTGGCAATCAATTACCTATTTAATTTCTCGTTAATTAAAAAGTTAAAATTACAATTATCTTATTTAGATCAAAGGGAGTATTACTCCTAGTTAAAATCATATTTCTAAAGTTTTCAATAAACAAGGCATAAAAATAAATATTCATATAGAAAAAAAATATCTGTCCAAATTTATTCATGTTACAAACCAACATGTTAGACAATGTTTAGAAACTTTTGGTTGCCTGTGTTCTGTATTTGACGAACAATTTGAATTATTTTGGTCTTTTGCATGAATTGATTAAATATCAACATTTTATTGTTAAGAATGTTCATTTTGGATTTGGAATTAGTGAGAATATATTTTTTTGTTTTATAATTCTTTGATCATTTAGCATGAAATTTACGAATTATTTTTATATCTTTACAGTTCCTGACATTTATTTTATTTGTATTAAAGTATTAGAAACACTGAAAATATTTTTATAAGCCTTTTTTATTATAAGTTATCCATTGTTTTCCATGAATTCAATGGTATATGGTTTCAGTATGAAAGCCGGAATTCCCTTAGCATTAATCCACTACCTACGCATTTTTCGAAAATGCAAATAAAATTGTGCACTAAATAAATAAACTAGAAATATCTATTATCTTAGTTATCTTAGTTTAGGTAGTTTTTTTTTTCGCATTTCAATTTTCAGTCAGTAAACACCTACACAAATTAGGTATTCGATACAGGTATGATAAGAATATTTTTGTAAAATTTTATTAGGAGAAAAAAAAACTAGGAAAGCACTGATAATTCACGATGATAGAAAATAAAGCTCCTTTTTGCAGGAATTTTAGATCTTTTTTCTCTATTATTAATGTAAAAGTTAATAACATTTACTTCTTATAGCATATTCATAAAATTCTAGTAAAATTCAATTCCTGTGAGGGTTTTTTGTTAGTATATTGAAACCAGCATTCTGTGTATTTAAGAAATGATTTCAAGGTAAATAAAAAACAATGTATTTTACAGAACTTGATGTTTATTTATTTTTTTCAATTAACCCTCTATAAATAGTAACTGCTATAATTTGATACCTTCTTTTCGTGTGTTAGAGATTATGGCGGATAACGCTAGGTCCGAACTCCCAATCTTATGGTTAGTAGCCGAATATCATACCGATCGAACAAAAGGGACCCTTCAGCTCGAAGAATATTACTTGGCTTATATAGCAATCACCACACGTGTAAAAAGTTGAGATTTTTGTTCCGGTTCTTAAATCTTAAAAATTCTTTCACGAAGTTATTTTGAATACAATTTGTGCTTAAAGTAAACAAATCAGATTTCGGAAGCTACAGGAAAATACTGTTGTTACTTCTATGAATCAGGCGGCAAACATGTCGAAGCAATACAATATATATAAAAATTTCTTTTGAATGATTTCGGATTTCTGTTTTATGAAAATATAGGCATTCTTCCGTTTCAGAATTTATTGTTGATTTTTACAGAAATGCATTTTTTTGGAAACATTTTTCAGCTGATTTTAGATTTAAGTATTCTAATATGTTTTTTTTTAATTAAACCATGTTTCTTTATAAAAAAAATTGTGATATAGTATATTTTAAAATATATTTAGTTTTTTCCAAAATTTGAAAATATATTCAAAGAATAGAAATAAATACTTATCCAGAATTCCTTTGATATAATTATATTAAAATTGAACATTCTTATCATGCAATGAATTCTGCCCCTTTAAAAATTTATATTAACATAAAAAATACTACTTATGTAACAAATAATAAATGAACTGAATACAGTCCATTAACAAAGTATTTTAAATTAATTTATTGATTTTCTATTTTGATTTCAAATATAGAATTCTGGAAAAATATTCTTAAAATTTTAGTGAATAATATTATACAAATTGTTGTGATACAAATAAAAAAAACACGGTTCTTTTTCAAAATCTTAATGAAGATAACTGAGAAGGCATTGAAAATCGCAATTATTGCAATTTTATTCATTTTACCCTTTTAACTAAAAGGAAGAAAATACCGAATTTCATTTGAAATAAAAATATTCAACTATTTTTAACTAATCAAGAATAAACTGTTTTTTAGGTTAATGCCGAATATCATCCATAAATAAGCATAAATATCTGATTATGTATACCATTTGTTAAGAGTTGTATATTATTGTAGTATATTAAGTCGTAGCATATGTTGTATATTTCAGAATATTGTGTGGATTAAAAATTCTTTTCCCTTCATTCAGGTGAAGAAAAGAAACTGAAACTTAATTTTTCAATCATATTTTCTGAACCATAAAGAATTGAAAAATATGAAAAGTCCTTGAATTTGATACAAACTTGTTATTATCCCCTTATATGCATGCAAATATACATTTTTGTTATCCCATATCTATCCGAATTGTTCAAAAATGTTATTGATTTGCCTGAATAAGAAACTATTTTATAACCATTTAATGGATTGAAATAAATAGTGGGTAAATGAAAAAAAGTAAAAAAAACAAGAAGGCATTAAGGAATAAGTAAATAAAATAGTTGTATAAAACGAAGTAAAACATCTATCAATAATAAGAAGTTTTTTTTTCAAATATTGAATTTTATTCAATTTGTGATTGATAGATAGTGAGTCATCTGTTACTGATTGTTTACATTTGAGGTTTTGTTTTGACATTATTCTATGAAATATTGAATTAACATTTATATTGTGTCATAATAAATACTTATATTGCAATTGAATGTGATATCGGGCAGATAAGAAAAAGGAAAGTTTTAATTAACATCAAAGTAATCGCAAATGAGTTTAATATTTATTACTTTAACATATTAACCCTAATGCATAGTTTTCCAGGGTTTTCTTAAACTGCTTCTGAATAACAGAACCGCTTCAAATCTCGATTAGCAATTATCAGAATATCTATATGAAAGTTAAGTGTTAATCCTGTAATGATTTTTTAATGTAATAATGGGGCATCTTATGATACAAAATGAAGAAAAATGGGTACTTACGTATTATACCGTCTTTGCCAACGGTTTAGTAATTCATTGGCGACGGATTTAAATTTGTTGATAAAGATCAACGGATTAAATCATTGCCATATTGCCGTAATCGGCGGTTTAGCAACTCTTTGGCGACGACTTAAAATTTGGCGATAAAGGTAGATGGCTTAAAACTAAATACCAAAAAATATAAAGAAAGACTTAATGATTTTAAGAAAGTTTTTATTTAATTTGTTTAATTTTTTATTTCATGCTTCCTTTTTTCCTTAAAAAATAAAATAATGCAGAGACGTCTTTATTATTATTATTATTATTAGGAATTGGATTGTTTTATTCAGGATTGTTATAAAACAGTTTGTTTTATCTGGAGGGAGAAATCAATCCCTCTGAGAAACCCCACTGATTCCAAGATAAGATCGGGTACCATCAAGTAAACGCCATCATGAAGAGAAGTGTCCCGTAATAATAGAATGGAAAAAAAGGATATATACACAATTTAGGTACTTTCTCACAAATAAAGTTTGAGAGAAACATTCATCATATTTTAAAAGGTTATCTGTAGGAACCACAACTCTACATTTGCAACACTGTTGTTTCTTCTGCTGTAGAAGTTTATTCTTAATTAGTTTCTAACATCTGAACCAATTTAAACGAATCAAGGTTTTCTTTTGAGAATTTCGAGCAATTTCATCTTTTATATCAACTAAAATTTCAAAAAAAGATTAAAATAAAATATCCTATACATATTTCAAGCTTTATGGCAGAACATAATTTCTTGAACGGCCAAGCACCATGTGCTCGTATAAGTTAAATCATATTTTTATTCATTTTAATTGTTTCATTGAATGAGTCACTTTAGTATTAATTAATATCCAAAAAAACTGTGCCTTGCCTTTATTGTTTATAAAAAATATCACGTTTTCTATTTATTTCATTTCATATAATTTCGCGCTCAAAATGGCATTTTTCTAGACTTTATTTGCAGTAGTAGTTAATTTTTTTTTCAAACTGGAGCTTTTGTAAATGCAATGGCAACACTTTATTAAATGCTGAATTTGAGATTCTCGTGCAGATTGTGGCGATTTCCTTACAAGCCAATTAATATCCTTCGAGCTGAAGGGTCCCTTTTGCTCTATCGATATGATACTCGGCTACTAACCGTAAGATTGAGAGTTCGGGCCTAGCGCTATCCGCTATAATCACCTAAAAGAAAATAATTTTTTTTTTACTTTTCGCTTACGGATTTTTGTTGACGCCAAGAACCTCATACGAAAAACATCATGTTCTAACATGAGAATAATTTTACTAAATATATTTTACACTTAATGCCTTAATGAAATTAAAACACTTCTACTGACTCAGGAATAAATATACACTGTACTGAATATCGAATATGTTCTTTTATCCCTTGTTCCTCTTTATATCTTGTTTCTAAACAATCTAACAGAGCAAGGAGGTAATAAGTATAGTCTTTCAGAAATTCCAAGAATCCTTTAACACAAGACAGATAAGGGGCTCAAAAAGTCCCACTCATGTGCTTTCAGAATAGATGCTCACAATTGTTGGTGAAAGCATTTGTTAGCAAAAACTAACTTTTGCAAACGCTACAATTATTTTTAATGGGATTTCATGGTAAAACCATGAAATGATAGAAAAGGTTATTCTTAAGTTTTCTAAGTCGCTTTGCCATCGAGTTATTTTGTGCCTCTTTAATGTTATTTCCCAGACTGAGTCTATAAAGGAAAAGTGAGCACAACAGGTCTCAAGATCTCGTCAAAGCAATGATTTTTGCGTGAGTTGTGATGGACGATTGCCAATGGGAATAGTAAGAATCGAGTAAAATAATATTCCCCATCGGATTTCTTTGTTATTCGACACTAAGCAGATTTCTCAGAATTTTCTGGGAATTTTCCAAGAGCTTCCGACCTCAACTACTTAGAAATTGTTGACACAATAAGGTTAGTTCTGAGTAAATTCGTCAGCATTATTTCTCTTCATTACTGTCTGATATATGCAAAGAATAGTCCTTGTGGTAATTTTTAACTTTTTATTAGTTGTTGATATTTCTCAAATCGCCAGTTTATATTTTGCGTTCAATCCTGACAATGATTTTGAGTCCTATTAATTTCTTTTATACATTTTCAAAGCATTTTCCCTTAACGATTGTTGCTAATATTTGGGAATTTCTTATTCGATTATTGAGTAGTAAATTGTTAGCTTTTTTTGTTTATTTAAGTATTTTGAATAGAATTATTTTATTATAATCTAATATAAAATTTATTTTAATGAAGGAATGAATGTATTTTAAAACTTTCAATGAATGGTTTAAATTCCCGCAATTAATACTTGTTCTTATTTTAATGAAGGCTTCTAAAAAATTTAAGAATTAAAATGAGAAAAAAAGAAAGAAAACTGAAACACTATCAGATTGAGAGAATAAATAATATCTAAAAATTAAAATATGTTAGGTACTTATGTCAATCATAAAAATTGAAAAAGAAAAAGAAATGTAAAAAGATATTCCCTAGTGGTAAAGAGGCTCTTAATAGCTATTGTTTAAGAAAATGCTAATTGCTGGTTTCAACATTTTGATATTTTCCCAATTATCATAAATGCTAAAAATATTTTGCATTCTGTTTGGGTTATTGAACATTCTTTAGATAAGTTTTTGATATGTCTTGGATATTTTTAATGCAGATGTAGTAATTTACACATTTTAACATATAAGAAATGATATATAAAAAATTAAATTATGTTAAGTACTTATATCAAAAATAAAAAATGAAAATGAAAGAAAAAAGAAATGTAAAAAGATATTCCACAGCGTCAAAGAGGCTCTTAGTAGCTATTTTTTAAAGGAAATGAAGATTGCTGATTTCAGCATTTTGATATTTTCCCAATTATCATAAATCCCAATAATTTTTGCCTTCTATTTGGTTATTGAATTTTCTTTAGATAAGTTTTTGGTATGCCTTGGATATTTTTAATGCAGGTGTCGTAATTTATAAATTTTAACATATTTCCGTATTTAGTATGTCATAAAATCTGCAATTATCGCTATCTGCTTAATACTTATGTTAAACGAAAGAACTAACTGAAGTAAATGACTAAAACTGATAACAAGAAGAATTTCTATGAGATACCTAAATAGGTATTGATCGTATGAATTATGTGATATAAATACGTATATAAACCAAAATTTATATACAGAAGCTACGCCAAGTTTAGATAAAAGGATCAAGCATTATCATCTTATACTATATTTCAGTCTAGATGTTACAATCCTTTAAATTACGTAAATAAGGTAGATAATAAAGGAAAACTAGGAACGTATCACCCAGCCGAAAATACTTATATGATTTCATTAGTTTTGTTAGAAAATTATGATCTTGACCACCAGAAAAGTTCAAAAGTCCTCGACGCTCCTTAATACTTAATTTCTTTTTAGAGAAATGGAAAAACATTGCTTGAACGTTCTTGCCTTAGGAAAAGAATTGGATTAGGATTTATTATCGTAAACCATAGTTTGTTAAAAAAAATTTGATTTCATACGGAGGATCGTGGTCCTTATATTAACTTATAAAACAAGACTAAATTCTTAGAATAACGAAATCACCATTTTTATTTTATCAAGCTCGAATTTTTCACACTGTTGCCAAACACATCAACATAAAATAACTGTTGCCACAAAAATACAATGCCGTTAATAATTATCTTACATTCGGCCATCCTGAAAAAAATGGACGACCCTGTCCATAAAATTACGAAAATGAGGCACATTGTAAATTATTCAAAGTACATAGTCCTGAAGGTATGTTGGCAATTTTTTTATTCTATTTTCTCGTGGAGCATTTGGGAGTTCATTAACCATATCTTCCTCTTCATCATCATAGTCAACGTCAACGATTTCTTCTTCATTTACAATGTGAAATAGTTTCATCTGCGATGCATGAGCTGTAGTTGTATAATGCCGTCTTACACGTCCTTGTGCTTTTGTTCTAAAATCTGTGACTTGATATACATCAGATGGAAACACCTTCACAACTACAAGGGGTCCTCTGTATCGAACTTGCGTTTTTGTGCGACTCCCAGGAGTGGTTTCAGGTAACCGTTTTACAACGACAACATCGCCAACAGAATATGTATGTGCATCACAGTGATGCTTATCAAAATTGGACTTCATTTTCTCTTGTGCTTTCAGTATATCGTTTCGTGCTTCTTCTTGCAGTACTCCAGGAGAAACATATTCATCCGACATTGGAAGCAATTCTCTTGGAAAATTATCATGTTTTCTAGGCTTGTATCCAAATAATAGGTGGAAGGGCGCTTTGCCTGTAGATTTGCTGGGCGACCAATTAATGCATCTCTGGATTTCAGGCAACATCTTGTCCCAGTCCCTATGGTTATCTGCATGCACATTTGAGGAAATCATAGGTATAAGCACACGATTTATCCGCTCCACTTGTCCATTAGCAGCTGGTCTTTGCGAGCAGTTCACAGTATGTTTTACGCCATGCTTCATGCAGAATTCTTTAAATGCTGATGATGTGAAACATGAGCCTCGGTCAGTAACGACTCTGATAGGACTTCCAAAGTCATGAATTCTTCAAAGTACTTCAATACACATTTAGTAGAGCAACTAGTACATGCACGTAAACGAACAAATTTTGTCAAATTATCAATTATTACTAATAGTTCAGTATTGCGATTCGAACTAGCGTTAAAGGGTCCCAAAAAGTCCATGTGTACTATTTCAAAGGGTCGTTTACCTGGCGGAATTGGATTGAGTTTACCCTGAACTTTTCCGGCGGGTACTTTCGTAAAAGCACATGTAACGCATTGATTTATATGCTGTTTTACATATTCTGACATTCGAGGAAACCAGAAATGCTGTGTTATAAGTAATTTGACCTTGTCAACTCCAAAATGACCCGAAAAATCGTGAAAGCGTACAACTAAATATTTCCTCATAGATCGTGGCATTACAAACAATTTTTTGCAGACACCGTTGTCAATTTGTAAGCGGTACAGTATTCCGTTTATAAGTTCATATTTACTGACAATATTTTTCCTTTCCGTTTTTTTTCTTGGAGCATTTTAATATTTTAATGATATTGTTTAACTCTTCGTCCTGGGACTGAATTAAAGCTACTTTGTCTTCTTCAGTACTTATATAATAGACACGCGGTTTCTCACTTATATTTAATGGAATACTGGTATCAATTTCAACTAGTCGGTTCGGACATTTCACTATTATATCTAATGGGCTGCATTCAGTGGCTTCTTTAGATTGTTCAGGATCTTCGTCTTCTACTGGTGCGCGACTCAGGGCGTCCACATGGGTCATCTGGTCACCGGATTTATGCTTAACATCGTAATTGAATTCACTTAGCTGTTCTATCCACCTTGCCGTTTGGGGCCTTATATTTTTTTGAGTTTTTAGATATATAATTGCAGAACAATCTGTAATAATAGTAAATCGAAGACCAAGAAGAAGGGATCTAAGGCGACTGAGAGACCAAACAACAGCCAGTAGCTCCAATCGGCTCGAATGATAATTTTCTTCATCTGGATTAGTACGTCTGCTTACACAATAGACCAAGCGAAGGGTATTATCTCTGTCTCTCTGAAGTAGCATTCCAGCCAAACCCACGGAGCTTGCATCGGTGTGCAGTTCGGTTTCATCCCGAGGATCAAACAATTTCAAGACTGGTTTGGATACAAGAAGATTACGTAATCTTTCAAAAGAAGTTTGATGTTCATTGGTCCAGACAAATAATTGACCATTCTTTAACCCTCTAAGGGTTATACACGTATTTCTACGTAGCCGCAAGACGTCACGGCAAGGGCGCTGCACGTATTTTAACGTAGGCTGAGAGACGACTCGCTTTCGCTGTGCACGGAAAATAACGTAGTGGGTTGTCGGTTCTCCTATCGTTGCCGACGCATTTTAACGTCTTTCTTTCCCCCAACAAGTTTGGACATATTTATGGATCGGAAGGGAGTCAGCACAATAGATGTTTTACGACCATTCAAGGATGCCAAAGGAACTGAGGGTTCGAAGAGCCCTTAAGGGCGTTGTGAATGGGGACGGCGTGAGAGAGGAACAAGATATCGTTGAATAAAACAGGAACAAAACAGTTTCTCAAATTGTGTGTCCCATAAGCGTCTGTGTGTACTTAGATTTAATTTGTATTTAGTTTCAATAGTATTTCTTGGATAAAGCTTATTTGAACGAAATTTTGTTTTAAATTTCCATTGAATTTTTATTCAGAATATAGTTTTATGCTCTCTTGTGATTAAACGTCGCATTAGAAACTCAGAAGGAATATATTTGAAACATTACTATCAATATATAATTAATAAATTAAATATATTTCGCATTTATATTTAAAATATTTTTAAAATGCAAATTGATGCTTTTTACTCTAATCTGTACCTCTAATTATTTTTCTTCGCTCAAAGTAAACAGATGCAATTAAATTTTGAGTTTTAAAGTAACCTGAATTTTGAAGAATATAATCAAGTATACTGTTATATTGTTTGTCTTTTCAGATTTATATAGTGTAAAAGCATAGAATTGTGTGTTCGATTTTTTATAAAGTTCTATAATGAACATAATGAAATAATCTTAAATTCATAAAAGAAACAATAAGAATATTTTTTAAAAAATGTTTATATTTGTGAAGTTATTAGTATTAGTTTAGTTATTAATGTTCAGATATTTATTAATATTAGTTTAACTTTTAATATTTAGTTATTAGTATTCATACCTAGATGTAGATAAAAAGAAATAGCAAAATAAATTGAATTAAATGTGTGAAAAATTTTAACTGGTAACATTTTAAAAGTCTTAATACCGTAAACTATCTTAACATATTTCTTTAAATAGTTGATCAAATAAGATACATTTCTTGAATAAAAGGGTAGTTCTATAAAAAAGGATTAAATCATATCCAATATGCTACATTGAGCTGAAATTTGAGAAATAATTGTTTATTTTTAAGTCAATTATATAAATAATTACTTGTTTAGCAAATTTTTCAAATATTTTAACGTTTCTAAAAAACTGAATTTGTTAATGTGCATTATCATGTTTAACATAAAATAACTATAAATTTTCATTTCCTATCCTGTTTTCTAATGTTATTTTAAAAGTTGCATTTAGTCTCCATACACGGTTCTTAAGTACAGTGTTTAGCACTTTTTTATCGTGAAAGAACATGATGTTGCTCTTGGGATGAGGTTTCTGAAGTCAACAAAAATCCATGGACGAAAAATTGAAATTTTACTATCTGCACGAGCATCTCAAAAAAAAATCAGCTTTTAATAACGTGATATCATCCCATTTACAAAAGCTCTGGTTAAAAAAAATTAATTCGTGACTACGGCAAATAAAACCTAGAAAAATGTCATTTTGAGGACGTGATTATGTAAAATGAAATAAATAGGAAATCTGATATTTTTTAAAAAAATAATTAAGGCTAGATAAAGTTTTTTAGACCGTTGGCAATCAATACTAAAGTGACTTATTCAATGAAACAATGAAAATGAATAAAAATATAATTTAACTTGCACGAGCACGTGGTGAGTGGCCGTTCAAGAAATTTTTTTCTAACACGATACATTGAAATATGTATAACAGATTTCATTTAAGCCTTTTTTTTTAATCTTAAATGTATTTAACTTTTAAATTAGTATATTTTCATATTTCGATCTTAAATCTTTATATATATATATATATATAATATATATAGTTCAAATTTTCATTCGTTAATGAAATACTTTTATTCATCCAATCAAGTTGAAATAATTTTTTTTAAACTTATAGTGGACGACATTTGATGTTAATATAGTTTTCTCAAATAATAATTGATTAATTTTTTATTTATTAATTAAAATATCACCAAAATCTCCATTTCCCAGTCTCCGAATAAGTAACGAGTTTTTTTTCCCATACTAATAAGGTTCGGCCTAACATGTTTTCAGCAGATTATTTTAAACGACTTTGTTTATTTTCGTAATGTTTAATGCATTTAAAATTAGACATAGAACATTTATTGGTTTCATCGATTCATTTTGAACTACTTTCAAATTAAAATAATAGCGAATAAATAAATTAGAAGTTTCTAATCTATATTGCATTACCCAACTGGTGCGAGCAATTGACTTTGAATCTTCAATTGGCGTTGAAAATTCAATGCTATTTAATTTTTTGATCAATTATTTATAGTAATTGTAATTATCAGGTCAGGATAGCCTGGTTGGTAAGCATTGGTTTTGCATCCCTTGGGCTTGCAACTTCGAACCCACTAACCGAAGACTTTCTGTATGTGTGTGTGTGTGGTGGATGTTACATCTGCCTTGGTCACAAAGTCCTCTATGTCGAAAGTGATATCACTGTGCGTACTGGAGCAGAGGTGATCTTTCTCTGTTCTAGATCTAAATTTCGATGTGTGGATGAATTAATGCCGTCCGTCCTATAAAAATTGTTTTTGACGTGTGTGAGCTAGAAGCAGATTTATGCCCTCAGGTGCTCAAGGGCCCATACCCTCAGAAGCTATTGCACCCTCCTTACGTTGTAAAGCTAAACACGAGAACAACAGCAACAATTAATTATTTAATAAAAAGTAACTAAAATAGAATTTTAATCTCAAGGAGACACCAGGGCCGTGATTGCCTGGTTGGTTGGGCGATGGATTCGTATCCATTGGGCTGCGAGTTCGAAACCGCCAGTTGCAGACTCTCTATGTTGGTGCGTGACCACCATCTGCTTCTTAAATTAGGAAGGTGAAAAAAAAAAAAAAGAAAGAAGCGTATAAATAGCAACAAACAAAAATAATATTCCAACACCATATATAGAAAGCAAAATGAAAAATTGCGTGGATATTCAGTTTCTATTTTGCTTTTGATATTGTGATTCTATCATATTTGTATATATATTTATGCTACTTGTAATTATTTAATAATAGGTAACTAAAATTAAAATTTTCTTTTTTGGTCTAAGTAGGAATTGATTTTAAAAAAATTGTTTTTTATATTGCTTGTTTATATTTTTTTTCTCTGAGTGAACATGAATACCGAGCTTCTACAACTTGCGAATGACTTTGCTTTAAAAATTTTGGAGATAAACTTTACAAAAACAAGCTCTGTAATGCTTGAAGTAAATAATTTACTGAAAGGAATATCATGAATTGTGATGCTTAAAATAGTTAAATGAATATTATAGTAAGACATATCTATAGTACATAAAGTTTTAATTAATCTGATTTATGTTTTTAAATGATTCTGGTAAGACATATTTTTAAAAAAAATCAAGTTCTTTCTGTTATATATATAATAAACTGACAGTAGAAAGCGTAAAAAAATTTGTACTTGAGGTGGATTTCGCTTAATGATTCCTCTATGAGCCGCCTATACTACAGTCATAAGATTATAACTTCAATTCTTTTGTTCGGTTTCTGTACTTCCATAGCGATAATTAAGATTACTGAATTTGTGCATTTTGTTCTTGTTGATACATGACGTACATCTTTTTAAAAATATTTTCATTATATTACTTATTTTGAATTTGATTGTGGAATTTTATCTATCTTTATCCTTATTGTGAAGATATAGAAATAAGGCAACAATAGGCACCGCACCGAAAATATTAAAAAATTATTACTATTTTCTTTTATTAATATGGTTGTTATCTAATTACGTAAATTTTATGAAGTATAATGCATTTTCCTGTATTAAATCCAATATCCTACACAATTATGCAAAATATTTCAACTCATTGTTACTTCTTTTGGTAGTGATTAAAGAAGTATAGTATTTTTTTTTTCCTTCGGGTAAAATGGCTAGTCTCGAGAAAAACGTCAGCCCAAACTCATGGCGACACGGGTGGCATTTGATTCCGTATAGGGTGAAAGGAGCCTTAGGGCCACGCGGAGTTTCTTTTTCAAGTCTGATTCTTATCGTTATCGGTGCTCTTTCTTCTTATTTGAATTGTCTATTCAACCAACCATCCCAATTTGCAACTTACTGTTCACCGATGTAACCCCTTTTCACATCTATTGTAACCTCTCTTATAAAAGACCAGTCAAATAGCTACGGCTACCATTTTCTCCTCAACTTTCAAACTTGTTAAGAAGTGTGCTTTTTCTCTTGCGTTAAAAATGGATAGCGACTCTGAAACAGAACTTTTAATCGAAACGGAAAGCTCGGAAGAAGAGTTTACCTCTTCCGAAAGTGAATCCGATGATGATTCTCTAGATAGTGCCAGAGATTGGTGTCGAGTTGATCCTACTCTTCCTCAGCCGTGTCCTCCTAAATTTCCATTTACTGGAAATCCAGGAATAAAAGCTTCTATCGGAGATTCTGATGATCCTTTTTTTTATGAAGAACTTTTCTCTTATATAGTCACAGAAACGAACAGATATGCTGAATCGTATTTAGCGAATGTGGAACTTACACCTTCTTCTAGAGTTCTGAAATGGAATGAGACAAATATTCCAGAGATGAAGAGATTTCTATCCCTTTTGTTGTTGCAAGGAATAGTTCAAAAGCCAGTGGAGAAGTGGTTTTGGTCGAAAAGGCCAATTTTATCTACGCCATTTTTTGGAAAAATTATGAGCGAGATGAAATATGGACTCTTAATGAAATTCCTACATTTTGAGAACAACGATGCTTTTGACGAAAAACTTCATCCGAACCCAAAACTACGGAAAATTGCTGAACTACACGATATGATTATAAAAAGATTCAAATCTATTTATGTACCTAAATCGGATATATCTGTGGACGAATCTTTAATAGCTTATAAAGGTCGTTTGAGTTGGAAGCAATTTATACCAAATAAACGCGCTCGTTTCGGAATAAAATTATTTCAGTTGTGCGAATCCGAAAGCGGTTATATTTGGAACTCCTTCATATATACAGGAAAAGGCACCATCTTCCATGGTGACTACAATGATTATGGTCTTTCCACCACAAGTGTGATGACTCTTCTTCACGAGTTAAAAGGTAAAGGATACTGTTTATCAGCAGATAATTACTATACCTCGCCAGAATTGGCAGAACTGTTGATACAAAGCAAAACAGATATTTGTGGAACTCTAAGATCCAACCGAAAAGGTTTACTCACAGCTTTCAAAAACTTATCTGTAAAGAAAGGAGAAGTTGTTGGTTTTCAAAAAGGTAAGATGTGTGTACTGAAATGGAAGGACAAAAAACCCCTTCTCATGCTAAGTACTTTCCATAATACTGAAATGACGGAAGTAAAATCTATGAAGGGAAATCCGGACGTAAAGATAAAACCTAAGGCCGTGGTATTTTACAATTATTCAATGGGTGGTGTGGATAGATCAGATCAATGTCTATCCTACTACCCTGTTGTCAGAAGTCAACAGAAAAAATACTACAAAAAGATTTTTCGTCATTTATTAAATCAAATCGTATGGAATTCTTTCGTGATTTTTAAAAAGAACAGCGGGACATTAAATCATGTTGTTTTTCGAATGAAATTAATCGAACGATTAATCGAAGATGGGGGTAGTGATCCTGATATTCACAATTTTGTCACCCCTAAAGGATCTGAAAATGTAGCCCGTTTTGTTGGGCGACATTTTCCTTCATATGTGCAAAAAGATAGTTTTATAAAAAGAAAATCAGTGCGAAAATGTGTAGTATGCTGTCTTCAAAAAAAAAACGACAATGGAAAGCGCATTCGCAGAGAGACACGATTTGAATGCAAAGATTGCGATGTTGGTTTGTGTGCAGCTCCATGTTTTGAAAGGTATCACACTGTGTCTCTGTTATAAATAGTGCAATACCTTTTACAACAGCTTGATATTAAAAGAAGCATGCAAATATAAGATTTTTGATATTTGTAATTATATGTTTTTCTTTATATTTTCATTTTATAATTATATGTTTAATGTGCTACATTTCTTATAGTAATCCAGAAAAAATATTCCATGTTGTTAAAGATAGACTCTAAAATTGTTATTACTGCTTACGTTGCTACTTCCAAATTAAAAGGTGAATTAAGTTGTTTTTTCCCACATCAAAATGTTTAACATCTACAATATTCATTAGTTAATGTATGCAAGAACAAGATGCATTCTTATTAGTATATTGTGTGTTGTTTCAGGGACTATTAGTGTAATATAACAGCAATGTGACCACAATTAACAGTATTTAGATTTAAATTTTTATAATGATTATTTAGATTAAATTTTTTATAATGATTATTTAGATTTAATTTTTTACAATGATTATATAGATTTAATTTTTTACAATGATTATTTAGATTTAATTTTTTGTAATGATTATTTAGTGTAAATTTTTGTAATTATTTACGTATTGGGAAATATTATGTTATTATGTAATGTCAATCTTTGTGATTTTTAAAAGAATTTTTGAGATTGTTAAACATTATAAATTATTTGATTGTACTAGCTCATGGCTAACATTTAAAGTTGTTCCCTTAATAAATAATGTACAAAAATTGGTTTTCATCCACTTCCTTAGTATGCATAGAATGTTTTTTTTTTTCAGTTTC
The DNA here is from genome assembly GCA_026289955.1 of Argiope argentata. Classification (NCBI taxonomy): domain Eukaryota; kingdom Metazoa; phylum Arthropoda; class Arachnida; order Araneae; family Araneidae; genus Argiope; species Argiope argentata. The sequence continues at coordinate 3,030,992 of JAOUZG010025245.1, read as the reverse complement.
AGTTCATAACTTAAAAATTAAACTCTATATTATTTAATACTCATTTATAATTCCTTTTCTGATGCCATGGGAAATAAGGTTATGTGGATTTCTCTGTAAATAGAAATAGTTTACTTCTTAATTTCCATAAAAAAGAAGTCACTATAAATTTAACTTTTATCATATACGACTTAACAGCATTGAAAATTGTCTTTCATCAAGATTGAAAGAAAAAAAAAGATCAAATGCATGCATTTTACTCAACAAAATTCTGCATACATCACTGTATAATTTATTCATCTATATTACTAAGCACTAATTTTTCTCTTAAGCCGAGACAAAAAAAATTAAGTAAAAAAAATTAAGTAAATAACAGAGCTTCTGTATTTTCTAAAATTAATTAGTTACATGAAATGTCAGTTATTTTTTTAGGATGACATGAATTTAAAACTAAGTTAAATTTGTGTGGATTGAAATATCTCTACATAAAGTTTCCATGTATGATCAATTCTAATTCCTTAAAAGAGACCTAATTTGTTTTAGCTGTTGGGAATATAAAATTTTACTATATATCTCAATTCGACTTCTTTAATTTAATTTCAATAAAGAAAAAAAATCCACTTGAGATGCTTTGACAGATACAAAAGAGAAAAAACCCCCATAAATTAATGAATTAGCTTACAAATTTGAATCTCGTTGTTTATTAAAGGCTTTTTTTAATTAGCATTTAATTTGATAAGTTTGGGGTATTAAGTCAATGCTATTATTAACTTTTGTCAAAAAGTATGATTACAAATTAAAATGAACTTTTGATAAAACTGTGACGTAATGTTTTAAAACTGAGCATATTGTGTAAGTATAAAATTTCTATAATCTGAATTCTTTTTTCCCAAAGCAAATACTCCCAAAGAGTAATTGTTTAATTGTAATAAAAGATAACTTCATACTTACTGAACAAATGTATATTAATAAGTAATTTCTTCTAATATTGAGTTCATTTATTTACTAAATGCCAGCTTTAGATTTATTTTGAATTTCTCTGAACAATGATGTCATAAATCCCCATAACACTTATGACATAAATCTTCATAAAACAGATGTCAACACAAATACCATAATATTGATTTATTGAAGAAAAAGAACAGAAGATGAAAAATATTATATAATTTCCCAGGAAAGTTAACTATCATAAAATATTTTAGAATACGGTTTATTGTGGTACTATAAAAATAATAAGGGTTTGTCGTGCGCGAAAGTTTCTTTAAGGAATTAAATATATATACATATATTTGTGCATTTCGAAACCAATTCAAGACTAATTAATGTCAATGATTCTGGATACAACAGGGCATATTTCTTTCATAATTGAAAGTAATGGCTTACACCAGTTATTACTTCTAAATAAGGAATCGATTACTTTTTATGGCAGTTTTCGAGAGTTTTCAAACTATGATGGCAAATACTTCTAAAATTTATACATCGCAACTTCACTGAAATACTATTATCACTATATCTTCATTAAATCCATTTATTTATATAGTTTGATATGTTTACTATGTCTAAGGAGATAATCGGCAAAAGTAAAGACATCTTTTCGTATAAGCAATTAAAATTTCAAATACAGTTCTAAAACATTAAAATTTCTTAATTCATTTGTGGAATTGTTGAAGTTTCTACTAAAACAAGATGCTTATTCCTTTATTTCCTTCGACCTGAATAGTTATAAAAAAACTTTTCAATGATTGTTATCTTCACTATTAGCGATCATTAATAAGAGAAAGAAAATGGAAAGTTTCAAAGTTACACATGCGAACATATGTTTTACAAGTTTAATTTCATGTATTTAAAACATCAATTACTTTTCCACGGTCAATTTTATAAAAAAAATGTAAGTGCAACAGAAACTTTTGTGAATTACCTTGTTTGATAAAACTAGCAAATATAGCAATAAATAATTAGTGTTTTCTTTTACAGAATGGACGAAAATTAGAAGATGAATTTATGTCCATTGTATTTTTTTAAGAATATTAAACATTATAAACATATCGAAATTTATGAGGAATAAAATATTTCAGTATAATATTTTAAAAGAATCGTTTGTTTGCTTCCTCAAGCTGCCTATTATTATTTTTGAAGGTAGCAGTATCGTTGAACGTGCACGCAAATTAATGGGGGGGGGGGATCGCAAAAAATGTCGATAATTTTAATAAATTTCACAACAACTTTAAAATCACCAGAATATTCTATAATTTCAAAAATAAATTTTTAATACGGTTACCAATTAATCTGCATTTACCTTGGTATATTTAACGACGTTTGAGCTTTATAATTTCATTATTTAAGGCATTTAAGAGCGAAAAACCACAATTTTTCAATAAAAAATCATGATTAAAAACAATATTGAATTTTGATAAAATTGCTACGAGATATTTTAGAACCCGGATCATTAATACATAAGTAGCCAATTATGTTTCTAGAATTATATATATTTTCATATATTCAATCATATTGCTGATTTATATTTCTTATTATAATAGAATATGATGCCCGTTCTTTTAAAAAAATTGTTATATATTGTTATTTATATGTATCTGATTAACTGAACTATCCATGCTTAGTTACAATTCTAGACAAATGCTACAATATTGCAACTATTGATTGCTCTGTACAAAATAATTTATTTGGAATAATAATAAAAGGATATGAATACAATTTTAATCCTTCATTAATTGCTAATTTTGAAAATATATGTATAATAAGACCGAATGTATGATGAAAGATTCTGTACTTAATATATCCAGCAAAAATTAAGTGAAAACCTATCTGTTTATATTTACACTGTGTAACAGTTTAGAAAGTGCTATCAGCAATCGGGGTTAAAAAGCAACCTATGCACTATTCCCAGAAACACTCTGACGTTTGTAGCCGTACAAAATAAACGAAAGCAATAAAATTTGGCATGAATAGGTGGTAATATGCTGATACCCGAGGCTTGTTGACCTCCCATGAAGAAAAGGAGGGGAAGGAAGAAAACCCGTGAACGCTTCCTACACATCTCTGGTAGAAAACCGACACGCTTTCGCGACAGAAAACTAGTCCCGCTTCCTTCATTTTACAGGAGTTTCACACGTAGAATGGAAACGCTTAGAGGGTTAATAAGCGGGTTAAAGGAGCTGCAATTGACGCATAGCCAGCAATGAAGCGACGGAAGAATCCAGTCAATCCTAAAAATCTCTGAACTTCATCCCTTTTTTGGGGAACAGGGAATTCGGCAACAGCAGCAAGTTTTCTGGGTCCAGGTTTGATACCATCCTTGCTGACAACAAATCCTAAATATTCAATCTCTTTTTTAGCAAACTCACACTTTGATAAATTCAACGTTATCCCTGCATTGCACAATTTTTCGAGCACTGCTCTAAGCATATTGATCATATTTTCAAAGTTAGAGGATCCAAAAAATATGTCATCTATGAAACACGACACACCATTACATAATAAATTGCCTAAAGCTAATGACATACATCGTTGAAACACTGCAGGCCCGTTTGAAAGACCAAAGAATAGTCTAGTGGGTTCATAGTGGCCGTCTGGTGTTGTAAACGCGGCCTTACGAGCTGACTAATCATCCATAGGTATTTGATTAAAACCCTGGCAGGCATCAAGAATGCAAAACAAACTAGAACCAGCAATTCTGTCTAATAAATCATCTATATGTGGTAAAGGGAATTTGTCCTTGACAGTCTGCGCGTTTAATTGTCTGTAGTCAATCACCATTCGATATTCACCAGTTTTCTTCTTTACAAGCAAAACGGGACTGCTATATTCAGATGAACTATCTCGAACAATACCTTGATCTTTCATTTCTAAAATAATGTCTCTTAGAATCTGCCTTTCGTAGTGGGAAGCACGGTATGGAGAACGAGCGACAGGAGTACTACCAGCCTTTTCAACTATTTTCATGACTGTATTGTTGACACATCCCAACTCATTAGGACTTAGAGCGATGCACTTTCTGAATTCATTCAATAGGTCACAGACACGTTGCTTTTGCTCATCCGATGTGTCTGGTCCAATCTTTATGTCATCAATTTTAACTTTTTCTTTGAGATCTCTTTTGGCAATAGCAACTAGATTTTCTTTGTCACCGTTGATATCGGGATATTTAATAGAATCAACATTTTCAGTCGACCAAACACCTCTTAAAATAACTCGATCCTTTTTTAAGCGTAGAGTATTATCGCTGCAGTTAACTATGGGTACTAGTGTTTTACCATCTTGAATTAATAAAGACGAACTTGATTCATTATCAGCGTTATCAAAAGTCATCACTTCGTCATCCGTTGATTTGTTATCTACAACTTCCAACATTTGTATCATATTCGGTTGAACAGTTATCGTTTTTGATGCTCTCAGAATAGCAGTTGCATGGGGTGATTCTTCAACTCCAATGTTCGCTAGAGGTCGAAATTCATCCATGTGAAACATTCTAGATTTTCCTTCCCGTCTTATCATCACTAAATTTGGAAAATCTATCAAATCCTTTCCGACAATGACGAATGGCCCTTGAAATGTATCATCATTTACAACGTGCAACTTCACATCCTTTAGAATTAAATTGTCTATAGCCACATTTACTGTACAAATTCCAAGTGATTGTGTTATGCCACCTCCAATTCCTGTTATAGAAATAACATTGTTTTTAGGTTGAACAAGCACATTAATTTGCTTTGCAAATGAGTATTTTATCATTGATATATCAGCCGCTGTGTCTATTAATGCATCTGTATTCATTCCATTTATTGATACGATTTTAAGTGTAACATCTCTATTAGAGCATGATAAGGAGGATAAATTTACTGTGAGATTACTACATGATTTAGGACATTCCCTAGTTCCATGGCCTTCAGTCCTACATGATGTACAAAACTTAGGTCTTTTAGGTTTTACGCAATCACGTGCCAAATGACCTTTTTCGTAACAATTATAACACGTAATTGGCTCCATCATTCGATAATTAGTAGCAGAACGATTATTTATTTTGGTATTATATTGACCACCAATATTCTTATTATTTATGTATAGACCAGATAGTTCAATGTGTTCGTCAATTTTATCAGCCAAGCTCGTTGGCGACTTCAACAGTGACCATTCACTGATATAATATTCTTGCACTGTTAAAGGTGCGTCTTGCTTCATTCTATCTGATATTATTAAGTCCTTTAAATTTTCAAAAGTTTTTACATTTAACCCATTTATCCACCCATTGAAATAAGTTTCTAATTCATAGTAGTATTCTCGCCACGTACCTCCAGGCTTAATTTTATGCGAGTAGAACAATTGGCGAAATTTTTCAGCACTTAGCTTGAAACGCTTAAGTAGCAGTTCTTTCATATAAGAATAGTTTTCAGCCAATTCTTCAGGTTCTCTTATAATTATGTCGACTATTTCACTAGGAAGAACACTAGTCAAACACGCCATCCATAGAGAGGTTTCCATATTTACCCTCTTCATTACTCTCTCAAAATGTACTAAATATAATCCAATGTCGTCATATTTCAAATCAAAATTTCTTACCTGAGTCTTCCAGTCTATTTTCGGGCTGATTTCCACATTGGGCGCGTTTTGAGCAATTGGCGATAACGATTTGGCTTCAATTTCCAGCTTCTTTATCGCCAAATCATGTTCTCGCATAGCATTTCTTTCTGCAAGTTCAAATTCTTCTTTACGTTTTAGAGCTAGAGCAGCTTCCTCTGCTTTTCGATCGGCATTTATGTTACCGATTATTCCATGTATTATATCTTCATCATAATTCCTACTTTTCTTGATCAAACTTATCAATTCCACGACTTTATTATTTTCTCCGATTTCCTCTCCAAGTTCCACTGCAACGATTTCTAAATCCTTTTTTCGTAATCTCGCAAGTAAAGACATCTTTCTAAAACTATACAATTATCCACTTCTTATCCCACTTCTGAATTATTAACTTATAAAACAAGACTAAATTCTTAGAATAACGAAATCACCATTTTTATTTTATCAAGCTCGAATTTTTCACACTGTTGCCAAACACATCAACATAAAATAACTGTTGCCACAAAAATACAATGCCGTTAATAATTATCTTACACTTAGATATGTTATCGACAGTCGTTTGACCTTCTTCAACTTCCATTTTCAACACATATTGTGGAGGGTAAAAATTATTTCAAATTTTGGAATTGGAAAACATTTAACCGATGTCCACAGCTACAACTATTGGACTGATTTCGAGGGGTTTTGTTTCATATAAAAGACCATGGTTGGTAGTTATGTAATCGATGCTCTCATACTACCATTATACATTTTGGAAAAAAAATATCTAAAACTTTAATTTATTATGTTGAAAACCGGACATAAATTCGTCACTTATATTGAAATTTTTAATTCTGTGTGAAAGATCATGATCCCTCCATATTTGTAAGAAAGATCATGATCCCTCCATATTTGTATGAAAGATCATGATCCCTCCATATTTGTAAGAAAGATCATGATCGCTACATATTGTATGAATTATCATGATTTCTACATATTTGTATGAATTATCATGATTTCTACATATTTGTATGAAAAATCATGATCCCTATATATTTGTATGAACATTCGTGACTTTTACATATTTGTATGAATGATCATGACCCCTAGATACATCATTGAGGGAAACTTACTATGCAAATCCCTTCTCCCTTGTACGAAAAATACACATGCAATGGAAATAAGCGCGATGAAGTTAAGTAGAACACTTATGTAATGTTGCTTATAGTAAAAGAATTTTAAAAAAATGTGTGTGTTTTTGTTAAATACTTGAGAAGCTTTACATGCTAAAAATCTGTTGCGTCGTATTAATTAAAAATATTTGTTACCTTTTCAGTCATTTCCTAAATTACAACGTCTGAGTAATAAATATAAAGTAATTAAAGGCTATTACGTATTTACTATGCTTATTTATATCCCAAAGCCTTATTGAAACTTGTTATTTAACATTAAATCAATTATCTAACGTCATTTTAAAAAAAGAAATCAATAAATAGAAACAAAAAAAGTAATAGAATAAATTATTCCAAAATTAAGCTATTATTTTATAAGTTAATAGAGTGTACATCTATAAATGTTACTTGCAATTTAACTTTCATACAAAAAAATATTGATATGCATTTTAAATTTTATAATTTTAGAATATAGTTAGAAAAAATAATATATTTAAAAATTTCTATACTATTCAATTATCTGCAAAACTAGAAAAAAATCGGTAAATATCAACATATTTTACACTAGATTTAGAAAGCTAGGATATGTTATTTTTTTATAATACACATAATAGCCAGGATAAATTTTTTTAATAAAATGTAGAAAAGCCATTATAATTAATGGTACTCAGGAGTTTTCTACATAAATTTCATATTTTTTTTAAGTAATCCAACATTTTTTTTGAAATTTTATACCTTTTTATACCTATAAGCATAAAAAATGCCTCCATTTATTTAGTGAATTCATTCACAACATTTTTTTAGTTATGCTTTTAATTTTAAACTGTCTTCAATACTTTTTGTACAATATAGTACAGTGAAAATTTTTGTCATTTTGCAAAAATATTTTTACCATGTTCACAATATATGGAGATTCAAAGTGTTTTTATATTGATCTTCAGTTTAATTTGGAATTTCAAGTAATATGAAATAAATTATTTTTGTCCCTGAAAAGTGCGAAGTCATACAAAGATGATTCATCTACGTAGCTATATATAATTATTTAAATATCAATGTTTTATTTAGTTTAAAATGTGTTCCATTAAATATTTTTATTTTATTCCAGATCACCCATACACTAAGGAAAACCTAAATCAACAAATGGCGCCTTGACACAAAGACACGCTATGAGTCAACAAAATGCGCTCAATTTTGGATTTATTTAAAATTCGATATTAAAGGAAAGGTATGTAATTTGGAAATTTCAAATGCATTTAATTTCCAACGCCTAATTCAGTATGTGTGTGTGATCATATTAATTTGCAAATAAAAATAAGGAATATTTTGTTTAAAGGTATTTGTTTGCCCATAAAATATAACATCAAAACTATATTTCTTTATTTCATCAACTGCCAATATGACGATCAGAATGATATTTCTGTCCAATACTGTAAAAGAAAATTTAAATTTTACCACATACAGTTTTCAGACCGATAATTAAGCCGCTCATTTAATTATTTCTTTTCAGAGATATAAAGGACTTTGAAAGCATTTTTTAAGGAATTATAATATTTAAAACGGATAAAGTTATATTGGATACGGCTAAGGCTAAATTTCTGTGATAGATCTTACTTTATAAAACTCGGCCTATGACACATCATTTGTGATTTGTTTCATAGTTATAATAAGTAAAGCCTAAGCTAGACTATTCTTTTATAACTTGAAATGTATTAATTCATTTTGTTTATGGTTTTGCAAAATATTTATTTTTTCCTCTTAGCCATCCAAATACTTTATATAGCAATATTTTAGTTCTGCATTATATTAATTGAATAAAACAATAAACAATTTTGGGCTTGGTTAAATCAATTACAACTTTTAGTATGCCATTCTTAAAAGATGCAAGATCATGAAGCTTATCTCTCCATCGAACGTCTATTTTCTTCTCTTTAAAAACGCAAAAAGCCAATTGAGGATGCATATTTTGAATAAAAAATAACATAACAAAACATAAAAATAATAAATGGAACATATTACAGACACTACTTTACATGGATGTATGTACAGTTTGTGATATTATGTACAGATATGTTTACTATGCGATTGCTGTGACGAATACGATATGATTTTATTTAATTCTTTTAGGGAAACTGACAATGAATTTCTTCAATCGTATCTCAGATATTCCATAAATTTGCAACTATGCCCAACAGCTGTTTTGTTTCCATCATATTGATTGGTTTATTTATTTTAATTATTCAACATGATATATATTACAAGAATTCAAAAGTCCACATCGAATAATTTCAAAGGTGAATTGATTAAGAAATTTCCACTCAAAAGAAACCTGAGGACGAATTCATTCAAAATAAAACGCAAAATCCTTCTCAATCGATGTAATCATATTACGACCTAAGAATTCCCATCCAACAACAAAACATTCCGACCAATTTCTGAAGAAAGAAAGAAATTACCTGAATCAGCAAAAAGAGAAATAATGTACCGTTTGCTTGAGGGAGCATAGCTCAGAGAATAATTATTATCTGTATTAAGCCTTGAAGCTTATCGAGATAACCGCGAATCTCACGTCCCATTAATTATCGAATGATCGAATTCCATTAATACTTAGAATTCCAATGAAAAAGTCATGTCCTGCTACCGGCAATGGGAAAATAAACACAAGCTAAGCCACTTGGCTCTCTCATTAGCATTGCAAATGGTGGAATTCTGGGATTGCTGGCTTTGTCAGTGGCACTCGGTACTCGAACAAGACCTTATTTCTTTGGTGGGACAGGAAATGTACTGTTCCCGTCTAAATATTTTCCTTTCTTCCACTTCGATGTGTGTTTTATTCTCACCACTTTTTATCCATTGCGGTTATTTGCACAGAACAGGAAAATAAATGAATATTTCAGTCTATTTCATTCGAAACTATTTTACATGTACTGTGCGTTACTTAAATTAAATTTGGAACATTTGATGGTAAAATTACTAATTGCAAAACTGTGCTTTTTTTTAAACTTTCTTGTACAAGTAGTGTAAAAAATATATAATATTGGTCAAAAAAATTCGAATTCGAAAATTTGGCAAATTTTCATGTTTTACACATTTTCTGAGTTGGGAAAAACATTTTTGGGAAATGTCAATCTGTTTGCCTCTCTGTGGTACTTAAACCCACTTTGAAATTTCGTCTTTACACCTAATATTTGGATTTCTATCATTGATTAAATTTTGAATAGAAATTTTTCATAGCATCTGTCCAGCTTCAAGAGCATAATTTAACACGATAGCTACAATACGAGGAGACATTTATAGATCAAATTTGGCGCACGCATTTACACTCCATAGGTTAAATGACTGTCCAATTTTGAGCCAAATTCAATGAGGTGGTGACCATATATTGATTTGCACTTCAGGAACATATAAACAAGATAACTAAAAACGTAATGAGCTAAATGTTGGTTACGGAAATTCTCACAAAAATGATGCGAAAATACGAACTTTATTATCTAGGAAAATGTGTATTAAATATACTCAGCAAAAGCTATAAATTCACAGCGAATTAACTCTATTTAATCCACTAATTTCGGATCACCACAAAGATATAGAAAGCACATCAAAGAGAAGAGATGCTCTCTCAAACTAAGTTCACTAACGTAGCTGAATCTCCGAACTTATCTGATTCTAGGTCGAGCCTTTAAATAACTTCCCACTAAAGCGGGAGGAGCAAACTCAGAAGCCACGCCCTCATTCCGGAGAAGTGTGGAACTTTCTCCAACATTCTATTGGAACAAATCTCTTTTTCCGGCTTCTGTTATACATTTTTGAGTGTAGTATAAACTTTTAGCGACTTCATGTCGCCAATACACCTACATCGCCAAATGAGTCAAATGTGGCAGTCTTCTGTTGTAAATCCCATTAGAACGATCTTTTCTCATTGACGCGCGATTACATTATAATTAATTTCATAAATTGTACTATTTGCAAATATTTACACTCTTTACACAAACATTCATACATATTAGTAATATTTACATCTAATTTATTAAAAAATTCATAACAATGCATTAAATTTGGTATGAGATTTTACGGCTACAATTCCAACTTAAAAGAAATTGTTTCAGTAGATTTAGAAAAGCATATTTAAAATACAGATCCATTTTTTAGATTTCATTAACTGCATTCATAGCTCAGTGGTGAAATAACTCGCTCAAGGGTCATGTGATATATTTAATAAAAATCGAAGGCCAATATTTCGTTTTATTTTTATGGCAATGAGAGGCATGGCGTATTTTGATATGGCACCTTTGGTAGAAAACATGCAAGAAAGCTTTAGAGAGACCACTACCACTGGATTTGATGTGCAATCGGTGAAAAAAGGTACAATTTTGTTGAATAAAAAAATAAAATGAAAATAAATATTAATGAATTATACAAACATATTATGTCTGTAATTTTTTAAAGACTTAAATTTTGAGAAATTTTTGGGCAGATATTTACGATGAAATTATTGACTATAATTCATGTCACTCATTCTGATTGGGCGTCAATATATTAAGTTGGAGAAAAAGAAATCCATTATTACTTTACAGCCATCTACCGAGAATAAATGGATTTCTTTTTCCATTATTCTAAAAAATTCTTTATGGAAAGAAATGGAAAATAATTTTAAAAAATCCATCCCGGTATATGGTTGTAAAATAATAATGGATTTCTTTTTCCCGATCCTTATATAATTTCTTAATCAATAAAAATAGTTATCTTTTTTTCTAACTGTAAAAAATTATATAAATAATATTATGAACTACTTTAAAGCTGTTTAAATATATGAATTTATTTCCAAAATCATTACAAAGATCTCATGAACTATTATATATTTAATAAAAGCATTTAACATTTTTTGTGCATCAACATTTTAATTTTTTTTTTAATTTTTTAGTTGAAAAATAAGGAAATTCTGAATGTTATTGTTTTAAAATATTCCAATGTCATTTCAAGATATATCCCGCAAACAATCAACTACGATTTCACAATGTGACGATAGATATCCCCAAAATAAAATATTCTAGGTTTCATTTCTCCGTAATTTATTATCGTCGAATATAGTAACTTTTTGTTTTACCTAAGAATGTCAAGGAAATGTTGGCAAATATTAATATGATAATTAGGTTGCTTAAATATTAAAATATCATAATTCTCTCAGAAATCTAACAATACATAATCTCGATAATAACCATAAATAAATAATTCTTTAAATAATTTAACCTTTCGCACTCCGAAAAAAAATTAGTCTTAATCAATCTTAACCATTATGTAGGCGTTTTTAACAATTAAATTTTAAAAATGAATAATTCAAACTTCAAAATAATGCACCGTCTTGAATGGAACCTCAGAGACACCATCGGAGTGCGAAGGGTCAAACGATTTTTTTCCTGTTTGAAATGTATATTTACATCTATATTTAATAGAGTTTTCGTCTCAATCAGAAAAGGCCCTCTGAATACTGGCAACTTTTATTCGAAACTTTATAGTTGAATTATCATTAAAAAATAGACCAGTATGAGTGTTCTTCCTAATATTTTCTCGCATATTCTTTAATAAATATATTTCCTTATTATTGCATTCATATGGGCCAAGAATAGTTTTGAAAGAGCTTATTTGGCAATTAATCACTGGAATTCGTCTAATACACAAGTATAAGAAATCGGACAAAATTGGGGGGGGGGCATGATTCTGTGACGTTTAAAACCAAAATGTGATATAGATCTGCATTTGAAATAAAAAAAAAAACTGATTACAAATTTTATATATGTAAATAAACGCATTGTGAGTTACCGCATTTAAATATTTATTAAAGAACAGATAAACAATCAATCAACCTCTTGACCTGTTTAGTTCCGAATTTGATGCTTATCTGCATTTATAAAAAAATTTCCGTGTAATAATTTTTATGCATTTCAGCAATTTTATGCATAAACTATATGCTTTCCATTTTTTTCGTTATTATGTGAACTTGCATCCTTTTTTGATTTTTTGATCAATTAAATAAGCTGTCCTTGAATTAAAAACGACGACATTTATTGGATGAAAAGACACTAATACAAAACAGCACATATACAGCTGATACAAACACCGCAGCATACTTGAACAAACAGTAGCCCACAAGTAGTAATATCAACTACAGCACACTCCAATATCCCAACGCCTGCAATTCTCCACTGTCTCTTTGCTTTAGTTGTATCTAATTGCCGATTTACTACTACATGATTGGCTATTTATACACGACCCGATGGTTACTGCACAATAAACGTCATGACTCGGCAAACAACTCAATTCAGCAATCGCTTGATCTCCACACAAAGCTCTCTCTTCGTTGAATTGATCCAATTATTCATCATTGACTCTCTTCATTGACTCGATGCTGCCTGCACAATAAACGCCATGATTCGGCACACAACTCAATTCAGCAATCGCTTAATCTCCACACAAAGCTTGCTCTTCGTTGAATTGATCCAATTATTCACCATTGACTCTTTTCATTGAATCGACACCATTGATTTGATGCTGTCTGCACAATAAACAACATGACTAGGCACACAACTCAATTCAGAAATCGCTTGATCTCCACACAAAACTTGCTCTTCGTTTAATTGATCCAATTATTCACCATTGACTGGATACTGTGTGCACAATAAACAACATGACTCGCCACACAACTCAATTTAGCAATCGCTTGATCTCCACACAAAGTTTGCTCTTCGTTGAATTGATCCAATTATTCACCACCATTGACTCTTTTCATGATTCTACACACGACTGACTTCAGTTAAAATTGTCGGCCTTTTCCCGGAGACGGACAGAGAATTCTAGAACAATCAAGCATATCGCAGTTCCACTTTTCTCAATTTCTAAAATTCTGGAAGTTTCCAGTACTATGTATTTTGTCCCAAAAGTTACCAAATTCGTCGCCATTGACTTTGCAACTGATAAGCATCCAACAGAGTTGAACGTAAAATTCTATTTCTAGAGATTGAACTAATCGTGCTGGAAATCAACATAACAGATTAGTAACCATATGTTATTCTAGCGTAGAATTTAGTAGCTTAGATAGGATATACTTTTTTTTAAAATAATGTTGATATTTGAAAAATACAGGGTGTCCGAGAAGTCTTTGACACATTTCAAAAATTCGGTAAAAAAATATAAACGAGATAGAAAGTAAAATTAAATTACATTTATTACCTCAAATAGTGAAGTTTTTTTTAACGTATCAATACACCTCGATGTGGGGCCTCTGATTTTGGGGGGCTACGAGAAAATGACTGATGAATTCTATCGACGACACTTCTGTGTCGACCCAGGACACTCCCAGTTTCCAAAAACCTATTTTTCCATGCAATAATGCTGTTACGAGATGGAGGGTCTTTTCCCCTATTTCGCACGAAAATTACGTTGAACTTGAGTCACAGATTTCGATTCGAAAAACCACAAAACACAAAACGCGCGCTCACTTGGAGAAGCCATTTTCTAAATAACTCTTTCTAACGTTTCAGTACCGCGATCTACCGGTCAGTTTTGAATTTAAAAAAAAATTTACTGTATGAGGTAATAAATGTTATTTAATTTTACTTTCTATCTCGTTTATTTTTTTCTTACCGAATTTTTGAAATGTGTCAAAGACTTCTCGGACACCCTGTATTATGTAGGCTTTATTTGAAAATGAATAATACTTAAATTTTGCTAGATAAGGGAATTGGGATCTATTTAAGTCTTACTAATAGTAACCTTTTTATTTTATACTGTTCAAAGATTCTTCCTAATTATTAAAAAAATTGTCCATTTAATCATTTCCAACTGTAATAAATATAACAGTTAAAGATAATAAATTAATTTTAAAACTTCTCATCCTATGGTGTGAGCCATTTTGTTATACTCATTTAATCTTTTAAAATTATTTTATTTATGTATATAATTAATTTCCAAAATTATTAACATTTTTAGAGATGCTTATAAGATTTTTGTAAAAACATTATTAACCTGGTATGACTATCAATTTAGTACACTTTATTAAACTACTTTTAGTACTTTATTTCTTTGTAAACTTGTAATGAATTCACTTTTAATACTTCATTTCTTTGTGATACTATCTTGAATTGCGTACCTTCATATTGACTTCTAGGACATAAAACTCAATTTTTCTTTTGGAATTTTATTACTTTCTCGTTTTAAGTAGCGCTTTTATACTGTGCAAACATTCTTTAAAATATTTTAAAGAAATCATTGGACCATTAAGGATACAGTGCCCGTAAAATAACCCATTAACGTTTTTTTTTTCACTTCTGGCTTAATGTATGCTTTCCTTAGCCGAATTTCATTGAAAAAAAAGAATCATTGATGGTCTAATAAATAATTTTTCTAAGCTGTTCAATCAGATATTAGTAAAATACTGTAAAAAGATTAAAGAATAAAGTATCCATAATTTTTTCCTGCGAACTTGGAAAAAAATCTGCTTAAATGTTTCTTAAATATTCACCTGCTCGTAACAGAACCAGTATTAACGAAAATTACCAATTCTAGTCATAAATAAAGTTACAGTGAAACATCACTAACAGTGACTGTGTTTGCAAAAGAAATGAGATGTGGATTTGAATCAATATCTTTGAAGGTTGGATTGTTGCCAGTATATTTTTTCTTGAAATGTATTTCCTTTCTGGAACTTTCTGAGATTTCTCTTAACGGGCTTAAATCGAGAGTTTTTTCGGCTGATGTGCTCGTTATGTCAATGTTAGAATAAATATAAATATTTATATTGCCTATGCAGGTCATAAAAGTCAAACTTTGAAGGAATGTTTAAAAAAAGGTCACATGAATGCTGAAGGTAATCTAAATTATTCTTAAGGGGTTTTAAAAGCATTTACGCCTTCTTTTTTTATTTTAATGTTCTTTATTCTGAAATAATGTTTGGAAGTATCTAGGGAAAGGAAAGGAAGAGAGCAACTAAGAGAAAAATGTCCATACTTTATTTTTAATAAAATAATCTCTAATGAGAGGCATTAAAATATTTTTTTTCTTAATTAATGTTTAATTAAGTGCCATTAAAGTTCTAGCGAGTTTACCTATAAAATAATTCTTTTGAATTATAAATAAAAGTTTACTACGGGCGTCATTTGAAATTCATCAATATTTAGAAAATTAAAATGATATTTTTCCATAATGTAATAAAATTTTTTTCGTTTTTTTAGATTATTTTGTTTAAAAACTATATCGTTAACCTTCGTTTAAGAACTAATATTTTAATCCTGAAATTAATATGGATGTCTAGACAAATAAACTTTCTCTTTTTAAAAATATTAATACAGAATTTTATTTGGAAAAAAATTTACTCATAAATATAAAAAGAAATGAAGAAATATCTATCAAAATTCATTTTTATAATTCCTATTAGAAAAAAAGTGTAAAGCATACATTCAATTTATAAATTTACTATCATGTCAGAACATGATATTATTTTGGGAATGAGAATCAAAAAAAAATTGGTAGACGAAATATAAAACAATCTGTAGACGAAACATTGAAATTTTATAATCTGCAGAGCATCTAAAATAATTAGTTTTAATAATGCGTTGCCATTGCATTTACAAAAATTCTGATTAAAAATGATCTGTAGGAATTACAATAAATCTACACTAGGATCTACAGTAAAAAAAATCCTAGAAAAATGCCATTTTTAGCACGTGATTATATGAAATAAAATAAACAGGAAGTGTGATATTTTTTAAACAATGAATGCAAGACAAAGTTTTTTTTTTGGATCGTTTGCAATTCTAAAGTGACTCATTCGATGAAACCATTACAATGAGTAAAAATACAATTTAACTCGCACAAGCACGTGGTGTTTGGCCGTTCAAGAAATGATGTTCTGACATGATACATTGAAATATGCATAGCAGGTTTCATTTTAACCTTTATTTCATTTATACTTCAAAATTTAATTAACATTTATTTCACAAAGATTTTTTTAAATATTGGTGAACATTTTTTGTAAGACATTTAAAACCCTATATGAAATAAAGCATTTTGAGTATCATTCATTTAAATAGAATAAAACGAAGAATAAAGAGGGGGGAAGCTCTTGAAAGTGAATAAAGAAAATAAAATTAAAACAAAAAAATTCCCTTATGATATTGATTTAATTTCTGGACAGGAAACTTCCACGCCACGGTTTTCCACTGGTCTAGGGACCAGTCGATATGCTCACGAGCCCAGGAGTGTCGCTGCAGGCGATGTCGTGCTGTCAGTAAAGGCACTCGAGTCGGTCTTCTGCTGTCATAGCCCAAGGAAGACAAATTTCGCCGCACAGTCCTATCGGACACGTCCCTCGTACATCCCACATTGATTCCTGCAGTTATTTGACGAAGTGTTGCGTGTCTATTAACATTGACCATTCTACACAGATGTCGCCGGTCTCGGTCGTTAAGGGCAGGTGGTCGCCCACTGCGCTGTCCATGACGATATGTGATGCCTGAAATTTCATACTCTCGGCACACTCTTGAGACTGTGGATCTCGGAATGTTGAATTCAGTAACGATATCCGCAATGGAATGACCCATGCGTCTAGCTCCAACTAACATTCCACGTTCAAAATCTGTTAATTCTTGCCGTGCCGCCGTAAATTACGAAAAACCTGTTAACATGAATAACTTGAACACAAATGAAAGCTCTGGAAAACGAACTGCGCATTTATACTTTTTCACTGCGATACTACTGCCATCTGTATAGTTGCATATTGCTATCCCATGACTTTTATACAACTTTTCTCTCTCTCTCTCTCTCTCTCTCTCTCTCTCTCTCTCTCTC
>JAOUZG010025245.1:2986092-3006092 GCA_026289955.1 Argiope argentata | reverse complement strand
TATATATATATATATATATATATATATATATATATATATACTAACTATCTAATAATTTTCATAATTCAGTTCAATATACTAAATCAGTGCATAAAATAGTAACTCTTTTAAATTTTTATTATTTTTGCCGAGTTCTTGCGACTCATCATTGCTAAATTCGTCTTTAAAATTATTGAATCTAACTAACATATTAAACTGTCAAATGTTTTACACCTGCAAAGAAAATATCAATTGAGAACTCGTGTGTGTGTGTGTGTGTGTGTGTGTGTGTGTGTGTGTGTGTGTGTGTGTGTGTGTGTGTGTGTGTGTGTGTGCGTGTGTGTGTGTGTGTGTGTGTGTGTGTGTGTGTGTGTGTGTGTGTGTGTGTGTGTGTGTGTGTGTGTGTGTGTGTGTGTGTGTGTGTGTGTGTGTGTGTGTGTGTTATTTGTAACCTTGAAGTCAAAGGTTTTACCAACCCAATGGCGCTGTGTGGCTTTCATCGGTTTTGTTCATATAGAGTCAGTTTTTTTATGTACTATAGTGTGATGACTGGTTATATTGCTTTCATCTTTGAGCTGAGAGCTTTCTTTCTGTGTATATGTGCTAAATATTTCTGAAATAAAATGCGGGAAAATCACTCGCTGCTTCAAATTCCTTTCTTATAGGTAAGAGGTTTTTGAATGATATATTTGCTAATTGAATTATAAATGCGAAATTGAATTGAAGTCTAATCATTTTTTATGCTGTCTATGGAACCGAAGTCAACTGAAGCACATGTATTCGACAACTTTGTCTACTTCAATCGTCTTTATTGAAAAGAGGACTTTGAATTTTATGTTTATTAAGCAAGCTGTGGAGAAAAAGTGGTCATTCAAAATTCATTGACAAAGACTTTGTTCATTTTTACTGATTATAATTCAGCTTAAAATTTTAAAAGTATAAATCATTTAGCTTTACCATTTTTTAACGTATTTTTGCGTTCGTTTGGTAACTCAAGATCGAATGGTTTTGTGAAAAATCAAATTTACTTTGATCTTTATTTTTTTTTCTTTTTATAATTAATAGAGATTTTTATTCATGAAACAGATTACAGAATAAGCCTGTAACGTAAGCTTGATGTAAGCTTGTAACGTAAGTTTAAAGCGTCATTCATTTTTATTTAATTGCAGCTCATATCGTAATTTTTATGTATCTATTGCGAGCATAATTACAACTGTGACTACAACGATAATTACTAGGCAATTAATTGTACTGACAACACTCCTTTTGAAAAACAAATGTATGAATTTTGTATAATATTAATCATCAACTACCATAAAAATCAATCTGGGGTGTCTTTTACTTCAATCTCATTAACATATCCTAATTTTAATCTTTATTTCCCTTATTTATAATTTTAATTACTATTTATTTATTCTTTACTAGCAGCCTTTGGCGACCAGTCGGTTCGCCAGTATTAATGCTCGCTAAAATTTTCATTTACTATTTTATGTAGCTGTGTCTCATAACAGGTTCTCCAGTAAAATATTTTTAAACCAAACAATTTTTGATAATCATATAATTCATTTATAGTATTATTTTCTTCAGATGTTCTGTTCATTGTACTACTCATCTTTCTCTTTCTATCCTAGCAATGATTGTTCCGGAATTGATATTTTATTTAAATGGTGGAAGGAAAGGTCTAAAATTCTACGTTTTTATAGAATAATGAGATTCAAATTTTCATAAATGTAAACACACTTAACAAATAAAGACGCAGTTGGTTTTCAAGAGATGCGAAAGTTTAAAAACAGCTTGGAAAATGCCGCGCACATAGGAAATAATGGTGACACCCCCCTTCTTTTTTTCTATCCTTTTTTTTTTCTTCGCTACTTTTCTATAAATGAACACCAACTGACTTCGCGTATTTCTTTCTAAACAAATCATAATTTATTACTTCCTGCTATCTTACTCAGTTGGTGTGGGGGAAGGAAATGAAGAATTTTGGCGGGAAAGTAAGAAAAGTGTCGTTTTAACCATTTTCCTAACATTTTTTTTTTCATTTTTTCTCTCCATAAGAACCATCCTCGTATCTTAAAAATATTTTTTTAAAAATTAGCCGAATTGGTTGAGCCGGTCTCTAGTTTTGCGCTCAACAACGCATTTCGAGATCCATTTTTATTAATATATATTATTATTATATAATTTGAGTAGCTATATTAATATTGCTGAAAAAAATTATAGTGTAACTATGCCATATTATTCTTAGTTAAAATCCAGAGAATATATTATAAATTATGCTAAAAAATTATCTCAAGCTTCACAACATGAACGATATTTCAATAAAAGAAAAAAAAGACGAAAAAATAATAAAAATAAAATAAGACATCGACAAAATTATTTGAAATGTAAGGAGTCTCATTTCATTTTCTCCCTAGTGTCCTCAAGAAAGTTGATTCCCATCTAGTACATTCGAATGCCCTGGGGTAATTTCGAGCTCGGGTCGTTCTTCCAAGAGATAGGTGTGAGTGGTGTGAGTTTTAGTAATTACCAGCGTCCTTCTTAGTTACCAGTTAGATGGCACTTAGCCTGCAGGACGGAGAAGGAATTACCCCCCCCCCAAAAAAAAGAAATCTGACGTAAGTGGGGTGGTGTCTAAATATCTAGCCTCAGCACCGAATTCCACGCCACAAAAGTTATTAAAGGGGCATTTCTTGAGTACCATTGGCAAGAAACAGCCCTTCCCCACATTAGTTATTTTTCAAAGAATATTTTGACAGCTTGTTCCCGTAATATTTTTTTCATCAAAAATACATTTTCGATGGCAACAGCTGCGACTGGCATTTCGCTCAAACTTTATTTATTTCAGTTAGATCTTTTGTGTTTATTCGCTGGCAAAAAAGCTAACTTTCTATTGTATCTTTTGTGGATAAAAGACTTTTTACTCGGTTAGAGTATTGCTAGTGTATTCTGGTTATCAAATTGCAATTGTTATAAATTGCTTGAAATAGATAATTCACGTTTAGAACACCTAATTGAATTATGATCTTGATACTATAGATTTTTTTCCATTAATTGATAATTTTTTTGTGTATTGAATTAGTCATTACTGTAAGAAACTGTTTATCGGTAAACGTCAGGCTTATTATATCATAAACAGGAAAAAAACCATTACAAGACAAGTGCATTCCAATATATACTTGGGTATAATACATCAATACTGTTGTTGTTACTAATGGCGCTTGCCATGGACAAGCTCACTTACACAATTAGCAGTTTTTAAGTCGAGGATATGTCTCTTGTTTCAAGTAGTACCAACTACAGCCAAGAATGCATCTTAGCTACACACTCATCACATTACCTTGTACATCCCCCTTTTTATAGGGGGCACGTTCATACACCACACAGATAATACGTAGGGGGAAAACCATGCCCTGACCGGGACTCACACCCTGGATGCAACAGGTCACAAGGAAGACGCGCTACCTCTGCGCCAGAACGCTGTCATACTTCAATAAGAAAAATAATAATTTTAATTAACATTTTTTACTTAGGATTTTTTCATTCTTTAAGGGGAATTAAAATTAAATTACTGATTTAGATAAGAAGGAAATTCAATATTAAAAAGATTAAAATGAGATCTGCTACGCATATTTCAGTGCATCATGTGAGAACATCATTTCTTGAACGGCCAAGCACCACGTGCTCGTGCAAGTTATATTATATTTTTATTCATTCTAATTGTTTCATCGAATGAGTCACTTTAGTATCGCAAACGAATAATAAAAACTTTGTCTCGCATTAATAGTTAAAAAAATATATCACTTTCCCTATTTATTTCATTTCATATAATCACGTGTTCAAAAATGACATTTTTCTAGGTTTTATTTTCTGTAGTCATAAACTTATTTTCTTTAATCCTAGCTTTTGTAAATGCCATGGCAACGCGTTATTAAAAGCTGATTTTTTGAGATGCTCGTGCAGATATTAAAATTTTTTAATTTTTACCTACGGATTTTTGTTGACGCGTAAACCTCATTCCCAAATCAACATCATGTTTTGACATGATAATATAAAACCAACTGAAAGAAAAATCAAATTTAATATATTCGTATTTTAATTGGAACTCAGAAATTTTTCATTTTCAGTTCAAGGATAATTAGTGCAGCAATTATCCAACGATGTGGTTTAAAGCTATTATATAAATTTATTGGTTTGAAGCAATAAACAAGTTCCAGTATTATTCAAGTTATGTACCGAATGTATAAATAATTTCAAAATCATTGGTGATAAGCACGCATTCACAGATTTTTAAAAATGCTCCGAATAACCTTATGGTTTTTGAGTTAGTGAATATACTGCTGTAAAATTATAAAGCCAAATCTTTCACACAATCGTCAAATTTTATCCATGTCTAGTAAAATATTTTCATATATTAAAAATTTTTAAAAAAATCAACTTCCTTGCGACTCAAGCAAGATGAAGCTTAAACTCCCATTTTTCAAAGAAAAAAAATACCCATCATATGGGCGTCCCTGGCTCTTGTCCCAGTTTGAACGTGATTCTTTTTCTTTGTTCTACGTGGACGTGGATGTCCCCATCCCCTGTTAAAAGGAGTTGTGCAAACTAATGTGATGCGTGAAGAAGCTAATTCACATTCTTGGCCCTAGTTGGCACTACTGAAAAATCAAGAGACGCTCACTCGGCTAAAATAACCGACAGATAACTGTCAGCGTGTTTGTAAAGTACCAGAAGTCACAAAAAACATCACGACAAAAGAAATAAAAACAGACTCAAATAGAACCAAACTTTCTCAATTTTTCCTCTAACAAATTTCAAAATTATTTGGACAAAATAATAACTTAAATATCAGCTTTATGTTTAAATATTCATCTTTTTAACATGCCAGCTGCGTCATTGTAGTTATAGGTAGCAGTTTTCCTTAATTTTAAAACATTTGTAAATTTGATTTTAAATAAAATTTGTAACAGTCCTGTATATGTAATTCAGTTTTACTCGATGTTAATAAATCGCCAAATCCCTCTTGTATTTTTTGCCCTTTTAAAATTATAATATTATAATCTTTTCATCGCATATTAGCACATAAAAGGAAATATTACCTACAATTTTTTTTTATTTCACAGAGTTCAAACGTTTTCTATAGCATACACAGCAGTTCAAATATGCGAGTTTAAATATTCTATTTATGTAATATTTACTTTACTTTTTGAAAATTCAAGAATAACTCTCTTTACTACTTAATGTAATTGAAGTTTAATGTGACTCATTTTGACAGAAATAATAATTAAAAAGGAAAGTGTGAGGCAATGTTATTCTGGTCCGTTATAGAATAAATATAAGGAAGGTAATTGAATTTCTGATTATAATATTAAAAAACGAAATAACTTCTTTAAGTCTTATGAGGCAAAAGAAAGAATATAATCCCACAATTTCTTAGGCTACGCTTGGACATTCTAAGTCTTTCCTAAGTTGCACAAACCTCGACAGTAAACCCAGAGACAATTAAAAAAAAGGAATTTAACTTTTTGAAGAAAAACAAGATTTGTGAACGTGCAAGTTTGCTAGCGAACACATGTCAAAACGCTTCAGTAAAATATGATTTTGTTAAATTTCAAACTTAATAATCTCACGCATTGAAAAGCAGTTCAAAAGTGCAGAAACAATAAAATTTAATAGATTAATAGATTAAATCAATTAATTGTCAAGGGTCTAAGTGACAGGGAAGCGTATAAGCGAAAATTATCCAAAAAGATTCAAACAAAAGAGTATATTGTCTAGTAAAGAGTTTTCTAACCATTCCAATGAATTACTAGTCCAACGCTATTGGTTCAAAATTACAATGATGTTGTGTCCCCTTTACAACAGAAGGAAGATTGCAGTAGCTTCTGAGGATATGGATTCCTGAGCAGAAGTCTGACTTCTAGGTCATATGAAGATGACACATACTTATTACTTTCACTCGCGCAGTCCTTTTTTTACAGGGGAGGGGGCACATTCTCACACCTCACAGGTCGAACACAGAGCAACAACCATGCCTTGAACAGGACTCGAACCCGGGACGTCCAGATGATGAGGAAGAAGAACTTCCTCTGCGCCAAGACGCTGGCTCAATATTAAGGTGATAACAAGGAATACATGCGACATTCTGGCACAGAGGTAGCGCGTCTTCCTCGTGTTCTGTGACTCCCGGGTTTGAGTCCCGGTTCGGGCATGGTTGTTATTCTCTGTTCTATCTGTGAGTTGTGTGAATGTACCCTCCCCTGTAAAAAGGGGCTGTGTGGGTGTGCGTGTTTCATCCTCATATGAGCTAGAACTCAGACTTCTGCCGTCGGTGATCAGGTGTCCATACCCTCAGAAGCTACTGCACCCCTCTTTCTGTGGTAAAAAGCGGACGTGACATCATCATCAAGGAAGAATGGATGGATTTAGATGTTACTTATAAATTAGACAAGATGGAAAAAATTTGTGCGACAATTGACAAAAGAACCATTAACCTCTTCGACGTCCGTAACGTGTCTAAGGTTCTCAAGGGAAATTTTTGAAGGTCGGCTATAAAGCGCTTCTTCTAGATTTTTTTTCAAACGCTGAGTAAATGTTTACTTATTTGATTTTTTTTTTATTTTTGTTTGTTGTAATGTGGCGAAAAATAGTGGAAGAACAGAAATTTTGGTTGCCAGGGGAGAACGGTGCAAGGGTTGATAAAATAATGTTCTGTTTCATAAATTTAATGTGTCATGAATTTTTTAATAATAATTGCTGGAGGTGCAATTCAGGAGCTTAGTTAAAAGTAATTTACAACTGATGAATGAATTCAAGCATACAAAAATTCAGCATACACGCCCGAAATAACAATGCAATTTGATAAAAGAAAATGTAATGGTAAATCAATTATCTCCAAGCCGGTTGTACAAAAATACCCTTTCTTACAAAATCGATAAAAATGTTTTCTAATTACACTCGGCTTTTTGTGCTGAAAATAAACTCTTTTCACACTGGTAAATTAACGAGGAAGCATAAAGCTGCTCATTTTCGCATCCATCCATTCATTCAATTACATTAACTGTTGAGTTGATTAAGCTGTTTAAAACTCTATATTTAACTTTCCGCAATTACAATAGCTTCATTACACTGTGTATAAAGCTCTTTTGTTAGATAAAATTGAAAAGAATAACAGCAATCTGATGTTAATTTATTTAGCATTAATTATTTCACAAACAACTTTCTATAAGATGTGAACAAGTGTGTATAAATGAAAGGGAAAGTAACCATAAAAATACAAACATGTAAAAGGAAAAAAAAAATGCATTGCCTTCTCTAGATTATAATGAGAACTTGGTAAATAATTTTCTTTTCGCTAGTAATGAAAAACGAATTTTCTTTCATGTGAATAAAAGGCATTTTTATCCATTTAACTGGAAAAATGAGTTTGCTCTTTTTGATGTATTCTGGATTTTAATTATCAAAGAGAGAAGTTACATGCATTAAACATGTAGTGGTAAATTTTCTTCGGTAATTTAGAAATTTAATTATATTTAAATACTTTTATTCCTATATGAAATGCATATAATTATAAGAATACTTATTTACATTTTCTGAACAAAATAATTAAAATACTTTTAAGTATTCGAATAATTTCCAAAATTTAAGCTTTTTTTCGAACAGTAAATAATTTTCATTAATTATGAAAATAATTAAAATATTAAGTATCAGAATGGTGAAACATATATTTTTTTATAAATTATGATATTTTGCAATTATTTTGATTTAATTCTTTTTACTGCTTTATTAATTTGCTTAAACTATATCAAAATGATTTTTGCAAAACATATTCTATTTCTCTTACTTGCAGCAATTAACTTGTTATTAATTTATATTTTCAGAATATGAAATAAGTTTTATTAATAGTAAATTAGTTTAAATATCCTTTTTGACCTTGAAAAATGCCACTAGTATAATTAATGAAATGCTATAATAGTAGTTAAGGAAAATTGGAAGCAACTTTTGTTTATGCATTTTTGTGACATTACGATTGTAATTAAAGCAAAAAATACATCCAATGTGTAATTAACAAAAGCAAATTTCATCTTTCAATTCAAATAACAACAAAAAAAAATGTTTGTGTAAAATCACATTGCATCTTCTAACATAAACGTTGCTTTACTTGTACGAAATCTGTACTAGTTTATTCGAAACCAATGCTAGAAGAAATATTGTAGTAATGTGATGGTTTAAGAATGTAAGAACTGGTGTTTGTTGTTGTTTTTTTACATAAAGAAAAATGTGATTTTTTTTACTTATTTCATAAGATTAGGCAAATAATAAATTGGATTAACTTGTCATCATTAACATAAATGAGCCATTTTGTAATAAATACTTGTAATAAATACAAACTTTCTCGGAAATCAGATCTTAGTAGGTATATTGTGGTCATAAGAGTGTTTATCTCAAGAGATAGAATAGTATCCACATTTTAGACCTCTCTTAAAGCGAGAAAAATTCTTTTCGAATTACATCGACGACACAAAAATGGAACAAAAATGATATTTACCTTATCCAGTTATCATTGGAATTATAGTGCTTTATCGAATATTCAAAGGATTTTTCTTTTAACAATGATTTGATTGCTGCTATATATTTATGATTGCAATAATTCAAGAATATAAAGATCTACAGCAATAATTTGGGGAGTGTGGCTCTAACGTAAATGGTGCATTTTGGTATCACAGTTGCCATTCAGCCAGTCAAGTGTCCCAAATTTACTTTTGATTCTTATCAGTGCACATACTGAAACTCAAAAATTTCTTGTCGGTCTTTGTTATTTCACTTTAATATGGCCAAGGAAGACTCCTAATATATAATCTCTTAATCAATAAACAAATAGTTCTCCTTATCAATTCATTTTGATATTTACGGGTTTCGGAAAGCAATGTCAGTGGCTTATTTTTTCATCTACTGAAATGATTCACTTTCGTGATTCTAGAAGACTGTTTTCTTCTTCTATGCACAATATATAAATGATATTCACTTGAAGCGAACGATTCTATTGAGTGAAGATGACAGCATTTTGAGCTTCTAAAAGATACTGTTTTTATTTTTATCTTTGAAGTCAAACCACATTGATTTTTGGTAGATGTCGCTAAAGAGATCAAATGCTGTAACTAGTGTCTGCTGGAAATATTGAATTGTTA
Organism: Argiope argentata; assembly: GCA_026289955.1. Lineage (NCBI taxonomy): Eukaryota > Metazoa > Arthropoda > Arachnida > Araneae > Araneidae > Argiope > Argiope argentata. The sequence goes on along the minus strand of JAOUZG010025245.1, from coordinate 2,996,925 downwards.
TATTTAATTGGAGTGGAGCTATGTTATATATCCAGGGCTATAATACTAATAAAACAAAATGGACGCATGTAGTTTAATTTTCACTTTTTTTTCTATATAACAAATGTTATTTGATTACATAGGTAGCCTTGTATGGATTGAATTAACCCCTTAATTGGTTTATTATCCTTACTATCTTATTGGATGACACCTTCTATTTTGGGAATATTTCTTATTTTGATTCAAATGGAAACCCATGGAATATTTGGCTTATCTACGTATTCGAAGTCCTTTTACTATTGAATTATAATTGTTATGAATGATTTAATTTTTGTTTACAACTATCAAAATTCGATAAATCGGTGTACGTACGGCGTAAGGGCACACCGGTTAAGGGGTTAAGAAGCTACGTATTTTATATCACCCGATTCAGATGTTTTACCTAATTGAAATCAAACTCTGAATACATGATATAGAAATATTTCAAATGTTTTGACATATATACAATAAATGTGTTACGTTTTATAAAATAATTGATTATCGAATGTCTATGAGTTTATTTTTATAAAATAATTGATTATCACATGACTATGAGATGACTTTTATAAAATGATTTATTTTCACATGATTATGAGTTGAATTTGTAAAATAGTTGATTTTCACATGGCTATCATTTGATTTTAATTAAATGATTTTATTATCGCTTGACAGTGTGACTGAAGCGAATTACAACAAATTTGGCTTATAGGGAAATTGCTGAGATTTAGAAAATATTTGAAACAGATAATGGTAAGCAAATTTCTCGCTACGCACATTAGAACAACAAAGGCAAAAATTAAAAAGAGATATAATGGCATTAAACCGATAATAAATGAAGGAAAATTATTTCTGGAATGTTTCTATTTTATTATTTTTCTCTTTGTTGGCAAGTGATATTAACTTCATAATTGTTAGCAATTACGAAGCAAATAAAATAATACAATTCATGTGCCCACAATCAAAGTGGTTGAAGAAGTAAAGGAATTTAAGCATATTTTTTTCAAATTTCTTTTTGCTTGTGATCAAAGGATAATGGCTTTATACTATAAAGGGAGAAATCAATTTTTGCATTTTATAGCTAAATATCACGTGGGCACCAATGAAAATTAAAGTTGCACCGGGAATAATAGTTTGCCTTTAAAGCATTAAATTAATAAAAGTAAGGAATATTAAATTTTATTGGATACTTTGCGATAAATGTATTGTATTAATATAAGAAATAAATTAAAATTTAGTTACCATTTAATATAAGAAATAAATGTAATCCCTACAAATATTATTTCATTCTCTTTTTAAAGCTGCATTAGTTACTTTTGAAAAAAAAATCGAAATTTATTCTACATTTCAAATTTTATTCATTCTTCCTCCTCTTTTCTTTTCAAGCTTCATTCATTCTTTTTTTCCTTTTATTAAGCACAATTTAAGTAATCTGAGTGTACTACTCTAAACTTTTGGCTAAATTTTCTACCCTATTCAATTAAATGCCTATTCGAATAATTGTAATAACTACCCTATTCAAATAATTGTAATAACTACAATTATTATTTCATTCTCTCTTTAAAGCTGCCATTAGTTACTTTTGAAAAAAATCAGAATTTATTTTCCATTTCTAATTTTATTCATTCTTCCTCTTCCTTTCCTTTTCAAGCTTCATTCATTCTTCTTTTTTCTTTCCTGTACAAACTTCATTCATTCTTCATTTTTCCTTTCTTTATCAAGTTTCATTCATTCTTCATTTTTCCTTTCTTTATCAAGTTTCATTCATTCTTCATTTTTCCTTTCTTTATCAAGCTTCACTCATTCTTCATTTTTCCTTTCTTTATCAAGCTTCACTCATTTCTCTTTATCCTTTCCTATTCAAGCTTCATTCATTCTTCTTTTTTCTTTCCTTTTCAAACTTCATTCATTCTTCTTTTTTTCTTTCTATTTTAAGCACCATTTAAGTAATCTCAGTATAATACTAGAAAATATTGGCTATGTTTCCTACCCTATTCAATTAAATATGAGTTATAAATTTTTCTGGTGAAACATTTTTTTTTATTCATTGACAACGAGCCTCCTGTATCAGATGCCCTTTGAGGTTATAACTTTACATTTATTTGCAAAAACTGCCCATTTTCTACTCTAAATATTTGAATGACTTGCATAATATTAGTTTTAACTGTATTTTTTAAAGAAAATAATTAATTTTGAATGTGTGTTTTATATCAAGCTCTATTTTTGTTTCAAGTTTAAAATCGTGAAAACTCTTTACAATCATAATTGAAATGTGATTAAATCTCTAGAAAAAAATAAAAATACTATTTTAAAATTTTAAATTCAAGATAGTTAGTTTTTTTTTAAAATTTGTATATCTATTATTTTTTTATATTTAAGAAAATAAATAAATATATAAATCTAGAACGGAAACGGCGGTTAATTCACCTCTAGCATTCAATGCTTAAATAAACATTTGTCAAATCGATTCATAAAAATTGCGACATAATTTTAATTTGAACTATTCTTAGATTGGACCAAAGTTATGAAAGTTGTGACCCCCCCCCCCTTAAAAAAAACCTGTAATTGTATTGTACACCTCTAAAGAGCAATGGTTAAAGAAACATTTAACAAACGATTCATTAACCCTTTGCAGTCAGAAAAATAATTAGATGCAAAATTATTCATCTTATGCAAAGATTTGTTTATTGATATGAAAAATAAATATATATATATAATCCTTTTAAGTCAGATTCCTTAGAAAAATTAATCTACATCTCTTAATTATTTTGTAGGCCATTTTAACAATTAAATTTGAAAAATAAATAAATGAAACGTCAAAATGATACTCGACATCGGACTGCAAAGGATTAAAAAAAAGCTGATTAGAAATTTTTAATATTCTGACACTCACTTATTCAAATACACTGTATCAAACGATCTAGCTTAATATTAACAGGGTATATATAAAAAACAAATAAAAAAATATATATTTAATAATTTTTGTCCGACTTAATAAACTCATCATAAATTTTAAAAATATATGAAGGAAAAAAATCAAAGGCTAATATTGTAAGAAAAATAAAAAGTACTAAGTGCAAGAAATAGGTATGAATTGTGTATAAGTTTTTATTTAGATGCATTTGTATTGCTGGGTAGCAGTGAATGAGAAATGATGATATTGCTTCACAATATTGTGTAAGAATTTACGCACTAGGATAAAGGAACCAAACTGTAAAGAGATTCAAACCTTCAGTTCAAAACATCCTACTCTAATAATATTTAAACCTTCATGGATATGTTTATTTTTAAAAAAAGTATTCTTATTCATGTGGCAGAAATAACTTACATTGAAAAATGTTTTTAATATAATCTCTACACTTTTGAGTATATATAAAATTTTAAAACATTAAAAATATTGTAGAATAGACTTAGAAACGTTATTTAATGCAAAAAAATATATAAACTGATTAACTTTATGGAATTACAAATTTTTTAATGTTTTGCATTTCATTATTAAGTGATATAAAAATTAGTGTTTTTGTTATTATAGGACTTGAGCTTATTAATAAAATTACAATACGATTTCTATTAGTATAATTTAGATGCAATTAATTAACATTTTGTAAGTCTTTGATGAATGGGTACCTACGACTCAATGATTTTTTACATGGGAAATTAAGTGAATAAAAATCTATATGCTTGATAATGATTTGAAAGATTTTTTTTCATCATACATGCTGTTTCAAGCATGTCGCAAGCTCCAATTTATGGATAGTAAGCCAAAATTCAATGAATTTGTGGAGGAATCGGTACTGTTTACCAGTATTTAAAGGAATGCACAGAAATCTCCGAACATTGAAAACATCTGCAAGTTGAAAACAATGAATTGAGTTCAGTGCTGACACCAAGTAATCTTAGGACTCTGATGGACAGGATGTCTAAAATTGTCAGTTTTTTCCCTACTATTTAAAAGTTTGTAGAGGAGGAAGTGGCCAGTTTATGACCACTTTGGGGTCAATTACCTTGAAGAGAATATTAGTTTGACAGATTCGGTCAATGTAAGGATGGACATTGCTACAGCTCACAGTCGCCCACAACAAATCCTGTAGATACTGCTAAGTTCAGTGGTGGCGGGGGTAGTCGACTGTACAGAAGATGAAGAAGTAAGCCAAAATTCACGCTTATCATATTTAGTGCTGTAATCTTTCTTTTATATATATTGGAAGGGACATTTCATATACGTTAATGCAATAATTCAAAATGTGATAAAAATCTTTTACAGCAGACCACCTTTCCAACAAGTTTTAATTTCAATCCAATTCTACACCCCAGGGAAGCACCTTATTATTGGGTATGAGATGCTTCCGGTATGGTGGTTGGATCTCTCTAACACGACGGGTACACTAATAGGTGTGGGTTAGACTCCTCCTATCTATTACAGGACGTACCTCCTTCGGGGATGGTTGTGCCTTGACCGGTGATGACCATTAGAACTCAACCACAGTTCCAGATAATTGCTGTTTTTGTGGTCTGGACATTCAGTTTCCAAGGGTTATCCGTGTGCCTTCGTGGCGGGTCGAAGTGTCTGTTCTATGACTTTCAATCCAGTTCTTATGAACGAGACGTAATGATCGTAACAACTTGAATACAATTATTAGAATTCTGAAAATAGTAAAATAATATAAAAGCGTTGTAACTTCTACCAACATATTGCCGGTGATATGGGTATTTGAGAGATATTTTTGAGAAAAATTCTTACGATTAGAAAAAGAATCTCTTTATCTTTCAGATACGCATATATTTTTTTATATTGAAGATCAAAAGAACATTATGTACACATATTTGTGATGGAAATCTCGTTTTTTCAAGTTTTTTTTAAATATCTTCAACAGCAATTTTCCGTTTTTTGAAAAAAATAAGGAAATAAAAATTTCATATATTCGGAGTCCCCCCTACTCGAGTCCATCTTTTGCATAGGCAGAAACGACAGGCAAATTATGCCGTCACATTTTCTCCTCATGAAATACGCATTTCAGCTTGCATTATCATCTGATTACGCGATATTAGAGAGGCTCTTTACAAAGAGATCCGGAAGAAAATTGCTAATCAGTGGCATTTTTCGACGCTCCGCCATTTCCCCTGGAGAAAATTACTTCCTCATACCGGAACGGGAAATGAATCCGCTACATTTAGGCACCACAAGATCGCATCAAATTGACTCTCGACCTGCAATTTGTTTCCAATATTTCGTCTAATCACAATATTATTGTGAGCCCTGGTCTTTTCAGGAGATGAAAGCTTCTTTATTAAAATTATTAATGAGATTGTGCAGTGTCTGAATATCGGAAATGCTGAGTTCTTTTACGAATTCTTTCTCTGTTTCGTCAGGTATTAGCAGGATGTTTGGAATGAATTTGATATCAAATTCAATTATTGGAACTGGGCAAATCCTATTATTCATAGAAATGCTCTTCAAAACATAGAAATAAGTATTAAAAAGGATTTCGAATTTCAGCTCATTGACAATACCGTTATAAGTAAATATATAACATAACATAACGCCATCCTGTGCCCCCGGTGCCTATAACGCAAAGTTATCTAACCATTTGGATGAGCACAAGATGGGAGAAAAAAAAGAAGAAAAAAAGTGGGGGGGGGTTGGAATCTGCACTTTTGAGGGACTTTTTAAGTTATTATATGGGTGATTTTCACACGGGGAATTCTGGTCTCAACTATTGTAGGTCTAGAAGAGGTCTTGGTATTTATGAATATGGTTTACTATGGAGGGGATTTTGCCGCGTGAAAGGGTATTTGGTGCATCTCTCCAGTACCATTCTTCTTCGAGACCTCTTTCTGGCTTTCTCATGTGCCATGAGAGAGTGAGTAGGCATTCTTAGGCATAGTAAATTGGTGATCCTATTTCCCCACAGCTACAGTAAGGAGAGTTGGCTAGATGGAATCGGTTTAGGTGTGTCGGGAATGGGCCGTGTCCAGTGAAGAAAAGGACATTCGTTCTGTCCCAGTTGGCAGTGCAGAGAGAAACTTTCGGTATTATGTTATATGTGGGAAGGCCTGTTTCGCCTTCTTCCATTCCTTTTGCCATCTTGTCATCATATCGGTTTGGAAGTAAGTAAATATATATGGTGCAGAATATATATATGTAATATATCCCATATTAATTTTTAATTTTAAGTAGATTGCAAGAATTGTGGCCAAAAATCATAGTGATCTCGCATATTGATTTTTTAATTTCGGTTTTATTCCATCTCGAGAAACGCAATGCCCAGCACAACAACAACAGAAGATTTACAAGGCGTAAAAGGAATAAAAAAGGAACGAAACATGTATCACTGGTCTTATACACTATGATATTCTCATAGATCACGCACATGTAGATTTCTGATACTAATTCAAACACATTTGACCTTGATTTGAGAAACAAGATTACTTTAAAAGATTCTATTTCATATAAGTGATTTATTTTTCATCGAAGGAATCTTTTAAAAGAATATTTGCACCATAGATATATTATCCATCCACTCAGCACCTGGTGGAGCCCTCAATAAAGCATTATCTTTATAATACTTCATTTGATTTATTAAATAGAAAAAAAGGAATTGATCAGGAAATAACCTTTTAGAAGAAAGTTAATATGAGCTTAAATTAAAACAAAACTTTAGTAAATAATTGCATTAAAAATTAGAATATATATATATATATATATATATATATATATATATATATACACTAGCTCTTACCCGCAGCTTCGTACGCGGGGCAGTTTGATGTGTATATGTGTGAACTGACAATCTAATCACAATGTAAAATGTTATCAAAACCTTATGCATGCGTAAATTTGATTGAAAAGACTTAAATTCAAAAAATAATAATTTAAGAAGTAGTTGGGGTAACGCAATGCAGACAAGAAAATTTTAGTTTCAATTCATCTATTTCATTTTTAATTAAAAGTATTTCTGAAAGAATCAAAAGATCTATTAATTAACAATGTTTAATTTTAAAATTTATCTTACACTACGAAAATAAAAAGAATCGTTTGAATTAACCACTCTAAAACATATTACGTCTAACATCATTAGCATGGGGAAAAACTACTTAAAAGCTATGTACTTGAAACTATAAAGGTACTTTTAAAAATTTGATCGAAAATGATGAAAATAGACGAAAGGAACATGTACAGCAATAAAAAAAACCCGGGGGGAAATGAACAGGAAATATCGAATTATATTAACACAAGAACAGCGTAAGAAAAAAAAATAAACCTTCCTTTAGAATATAGTAAGATAATATTAAAATGGAAAACGGAAACAGAAAAATAAAAACAAACGATTCGATTTTTTTAAATTTTTTGTTATGATGAAAAGGGCTTTCTGTCGGTAAATCCTACAATAAATCACATTGAATTCCATTATATAAGATAATATTAAATTAATACCGGAAATAGAAAAATAAAAACAAACGATTCAAAAAAGCTCATGAAGATATTTTCGGATTTTTTTTTTATTTTTGGGGGAAATTTAGTTTTTAATCCATATAAAATTAACCACTCAATTAACCAGAATAAAAATTAGCCTATGTTCTTCTGTAGACTATAATCTATCTCTGCGCTGAATTTCATCCGATTTCGTTCAGCCTTTTTGGCATGATTGAACCCCATCATCCATCCAAACTTTCACATTTATAATAGTAGTATAGATATACAGGGTGTCCCATTTATATTGGGACAAAGTTTAAGGGAAGGTAGGGGACATGAAGACAGACATTATTCAGTGGGCAACTATGGGGCACAAACGTCCTCTGTGGGAGATAGGGGGCACTAAAGTTTAAGGTCCAAAACTTCAAGCGAGGGTTAAAAACAGAAAAAATAGGTCGATCATTTCATTGAAAATAGGATGTTTGGTAAAAGAATGTCGATTTAATCAGGAATAACACAGCGAGAATGTATAAAGCGATATCATTTACAGCAGTAAACAAGTCGAATTAGTCATTACTAATTCGACTTGTGATGATGATAATTGATGATGATGATGTCGTGTCCGCTTTTTACCGCGGAAAGAGGGGTGCAGTAGCTTCTGAGGGTATGAACCCCTGAGCACCCGAGGGCAGAAGTCTGAATTCTAGCTCATATGAAGATGAAACACACACACATACGCTTGCACAGCCCCTTTTTACAGGGGGGCACATTCACATCTGACAGATAGCACACAAAGGAACAACCATGCCCGAACCGGGAATCGAACCCGGGACCTCCAGAATTTGAGGCAGACGCGCTACCTCTGTGCCAGCAAGCCGGCGTCATTACTAATTTAAAATCGCAAAAGAAATCACTATTTCCAGCTGAATTAAAGGCATCCATAAAATTCCGATAGTGACATCTCTTGGCTTTCGAGAATCTGAATAATAAATATTTTATTTTCTTAATAGAGTACCTTTAAGGATTTTCCCTCGGAATATGGAATAAGGAGACAGTACCCCTTGTCCAAATACTGCCAGATATAAATAAATGTTTGGGTGGCAAATCATCATTTATTCCCCCCACTCCTTTCCAAACCAAATAATATCCTTGGTAGCTAATTATTCATGAGGATTGCGATACAAAGGACGGAGGGAAAGCTTAGGAAATGCTCATATTTTAACACAGATTTGTCTGTTGTGACCGGGACTTGACGAACAAAGCAACAATACGACGTGAAGAGAGCATTGGATCCGCCCTAATTAAACACATTGGGAGAGTATATATAAAGGCATTTAAATAATTGAAGTGTTAAGAGAAAATGGAGTTGTTTGAGGACAAAATGGCATTTGTCCTTTAACATCAATCCAAGCCAATTGGAGACGAATGGAGCTTAAGGAAGTAGACAGTTATTTTCTTCTGTAGACAGTATTATCTTTAAGACATTTTCTGTGTGCTGCATTCTATAACCAATGATATATTTTCCTATGGTAAATTTTCTTTGAGGAAAATTGACGATAATACACTTGTGAATATTTTATAGCAAATTTATACTACAATGGCTGTATAACTATGAAATAACATTAATTAAAAGATTTCTTCCTAATTACCTCTTGACCTTCCTTGATCAGACTAAAAAGGGTATTTCTTATTAGTATTTAATATATAATGGGATTTATGCTATTAAAAATGTCAACATGTGTTTGGAATTTTTTGTGATAATTTAGGAAAATATTCATTAGTACAAAATTGATTTTTAAGTTGAACGTTAATTTTTTTTTTGCGCTTTTTTAATTCATGTAAAATTCCTTAAACATGTTTTAACTAACATTAAGTTTAAAGATAATTTAAATTTAAAAAAAAAAATATTTCCATTATTGTTAATAAAAATGAACATTAATTCGGATTTATTGCTAATATCTCATCCTCATTTATTTATCATTTTTGACTATCAACTAATTTATTCACGTTATCATTTGTGTTAAACCCATTCATTTATTCACAAGATTAGGCTTATTTATCCACTTGAGATGTTACTATTTAAGCCTGTTTTTAAGAAAATTTATGATGCTATGTTCATTTTAGCTAGCGTTTATTTTTTGAACCGAGCAATCATGAAATATTTTTTTTAAAAAAAGGTTATTTTCAAAAACTTATAGAATAATTCGTTTAACCTAACACTTTATTTTTATATTGATATATACTGAAATTTTTGAATAAATCAGAGAAATATTCTTTGAATGTTACTCTCATATAATACGGAAATCGTGAAAAACATTCTGTTGCTGTTGTTTCTAATTATACGTGCCTGCCTGATGACCAAGTCAATGATTATAAGCCGGGAGAACGTCTCTTGTTTTTCAGTAGCGCCATCTTGTGCCAAGAGAAAGTCTTAGCTTCTCACGCGTCACAACCCTTTTTACAGCGTGGACTTCATTCATGCATTTCATTCATTCATCCACAGATCGTAATTTAGACCTGGAACCAAGAACGATCATCTCTGTACCACAGCGATAGTACTCTCGACATGGGGGACTTAGTGACCACTACAGATTCATAAGTGCACCAGCCACCACACACACACGGTGAGTCTCTCAAACTCAGAATCCAAAAAAAATATGAATCCAACACCCTACTGTCTAATCTATCCTGGCCTAAAAATATATTAATAAGTTAAAAAATTAAGGTTTTAGGATTTTCGATGTGCACTTTTTAAAGAATTTTTGTTTTTTAAAAAAGAATTCTAACACAGATTAAAATGATTAACTTGTATTCAAACGGCTTGAAAAAATACAGACTTATTATAGGTTTAAAATAAAATATCAAAGATAAAAACAGATTGAAAAAAATTAGAATGTGTTTAAAAAACATTATAAAAAGTATTTTTATAGTAAATAATCAATATTCCAAGTACAATCAATCGACATAAGAAACAAAAAAAAAATATCAACAGATTTGAAATAGGATTCGAATATTTAAAATCAACATGAGAATTATTCCCGAAATGGTAAAAGATAGTGAAAACATGCTTTGGATCAATCGATTTGTAATTAATGATGATTATCAATTATGTAATAGCAGGAATCCTATTAAAATAATTGTAAATTATTCAAAAGATTGACCCATTACCGTCAACTTTTCACATATACCAAAGAAAAAAAGGTATCATAAGTTTTAGAATGCATCAAATAGAAAATTCCTTGGAGATACTAATAGACAGAAAAACAACTGTCTGCCTACCTAAGCTTCTCTTCAAATAGGCTTTGGAGCTACTAATTTGTATTTAATGATGATTAATAATTATGTAATTTTCAAGAACCTATTAAAATAATTGTAAAATATTAAAAGGATTGACTCATTACCGT
>JAOUZG010025245.1:2949246-2974190 GCA_026289955.1 Argiope argentata | reverse complement strand
TTAAATACCATTTTAAATTGATAGTGCATGACTTTTCTTAAATACCTGTCTACACCCTCAATGTAAAATTTTATACTAAAGTCTATGCAATTTACATTTAAGAATTTAATCGAAATTTAATTATCATTGGAAATAAATCCATTTTTAAAACAAAAACTATGTGAATAAAATGCAGGAAAGTTACTTTGTAAAGTGAAATATCCTTGTTCATTTACAGCTAAAATGATATAGGAGAATATATTTAAAGGCTGCTCTGTATTGACAAAACGTACTGTGCCAAAAGAAGAGCAAAATAAAATTTGGAAGCTAAATTTATTCAATGTGATTCACTTCGCTCTAAATGATTAATGATTTAAAATACTTAATTACATCTGCATGAAAACAAGTCATAAATAATAAAAAATATTCATATTTTAATTTTTACTCTTTTGGCCACATTACAGGAAATTATGACCTGGCATGTCTTGCCAATACAATGGATTTACAATTGAAGATAGAATTCATTATTTATCACGCGTTACTTAAATCGTTTTTATTTCCTTAAAATGCTTTCTTTCTGCTGAAAAATCTATTTATTCTTATTTAATTATTTTTATTTTGAAATAAAGAAAAAATATTTAATTTATTTTAAGGACTTTCTCAGAGATTTTAGCTTTATACATTGTATTCTTTCATACTTTTTAGTTTGAGGTAATTAATTGTTCTTAGAAAAAATTATGCTTTCTTCAATGGACTTCATATTTACATATACATTTTATAAGATTTGGCAGATACGGATTTCCCTAATACCGAACTTGCAAAGTTAGAGTTTGTAGCTGAGTAACATAAACATTTGACAAAAGTAACACTTGTGCCCATTGGATGTTATCTGGCTTATAAGTCTTCCACCACATACTCTTCCACCAGTGAATCGGTGGTGGAACGGACAGACTTGAGCCAAAGGTATGGCAACCGTGTGTGAGTTGTTGATGTTGACTGTTGTATTTAATGCTACTGACGAATTTTGCTGCCGGTAGAGGGCGCCACAGTAGCTGTACAAAAATTGCTTATTTAGGTTACCATTTTGGCATATATGGATTGCCCTAGAACCGAACTAGTAACGTTAGAGTTTGTTGCCGAGTAACATACTGCAATGCATCTACCATATAAAAGTAACTAACCTGTGTATGGTAGATGTTATATGGTGAACTTGAACAAAGCGAAACTTGATAAATTGATATTAAATTTTATAAAATATATTTTTTAGACACCGAAAAGCAGTTAAAAATAAATGTCCGAAATTGAAGCCCATATTATCATGAAGACTGGATTAATGACAAGTATAGTACGAAACAAATGCGTTTATTAGCACCGAGAAACTTGCTGGAAAACAGAACGAAGAACCGAGACGAACTCGTGGAACCTCTGTAGAATATATACCTCAGTAGAATATTCGAGAATCATCTCGCTTGAATAGAAAAGAATGTTCTAGAATCATCTTGGTTTTAGAGAAATAATAAGAACAATTTTAAATTAAGATTCCAGTTTTTTCATAAAATGCAAACAGAGATCGACGGATTCACAGTCCAATGCTCTGCCAATCGTGTTATGGTGAATTATAACAGTCTTTATTTTTTCGGAAATATTACTATTTTTTAGATCTGTAAGAAACCAGAAGTAAATTAGAATACTTTACCTTTGGACATACGACAACGTATATTATACGAAAGGCTGTAGTTATGAAGATGTTAATACTGTAGGATTAGAAAGTGCCACAGTGAAACTTTATGCACATTTTGAAATGAAAGTTACCTGGACAAAATGAACTATTAAAGACAAAATAAAACCATATAAAATATCTCAGTAAACGATGCATTATATTCTCACACCATATCCAAATATAATAAAATCGCAGTATAAATACCACTAAATCTAGAAACTCAACAGAGAAATTAGGCGCGTAATGCCGCATATCGGTCTCACTTCAATATAAAGGATAAAATTTATGGGAAAAGTAAGATAATCGCTATAGTAGCAAAAGAAACTGTAGAAAAACAGAGAATCCATATTCTTCTTTGCAGTTCCCAAAGTCATTTATCAAAACTTTGGTAAATTATGATAGATGACGGACAGTTACTGCAAACTAGATACAATACAGGATGATCCATTCATAAACTCTTTGTAACGTCAACAACTATTAGATGAAATGGATATTGGAGGACATAATCTTATTTTCTGCTCATGGATCATTTGTCTTGTGTCTACATAGATTCAGCTTGTGTAAGACATGCTTAAACAAATAGATTAAAGTATTTAGTACTCAACTTATTGTATATTTATATTTTCACAAAGGACGATAGAAGCTGAATTCCGGTTAATTTAGTTTGGAAAGAGGCAATATGTCACACGATTTCGTTACTACACGATTAAGAATCTGTAAGATGGATTTCCTTTATCGCATAGACGGAGACTTTTGTGGTGATTTACAAAAAAGAGTTATTGAAAAAAATTAATAATAAAATAAATAGTAACAAGTAATATAAAAAAAACATTTTTTTCTAATAAATCCCTACTTAGATTAGCAAATAATATTTTATTTTAGTTATTCTTTATAAAAAAATTACAATTAATACAAATATGTATATAAATACGACAGAATTACAGTATGAAGCTGCAAAATAGAAAGTGACTATCCATGGCAATTATAAATATTTGATCAGAAATTATACTATCTCTGATTTTTCGACCCCAATCGAGAATTCAAATCCAATTGTGAAAACGCAAAATGGGTTGTTTTTCTACACCAGTTGGGGAACGCAATACAAATAAGAATTTTCTTATTTTCTTTATTTTGTATTATTTTAATTCGAAACTACTTTAAAATGAACCGGAAAAATCGATTAATTAACAATGTTTAGTATAAAATCCATCAAACCTTATTCAAAATAAGTAGAATCGTTTAAAATAATCGGCCAAAAACATGTTAACCCTATTTGCATTAGTTTGAGAAAAAAACTACTGAAACAAACTTTCGAGGAGGGTAAATGAAGATTTTTAGTTGTGTTGAATACTGTCCATATAAGCCAGCCAACATCCCTCGGACCGAAGTGCACTTTTGGCCCAACAGATTTGTTACTGGACTTCTAACCATAAGATTGGGAGTTCGGGCCTAGCGCATTCGCTAATACCTCTTAAAATGGTAACCCGGTTGACCGACCTTGGATAAACGCAACCTTTGCACATAGCTTCGTTCAATTGTCGTGGTGCCCTCTATCGGCGACTCAAAGCTTTAGACGCGCATTAAAATACGACAAGTTGTTAACATCACCACCAACACTTCACATAAGTATCGTTCATCAAACTCACTGGGGAGATACTCTGTGGTGATTGCTAACCATATAAGCCAGCCAACATCCCTCGGATCGAAGTGCACTTTTGGCCCAACGGATTTGTTACTGGACTTCTAACTATAAGATTGGGAATTCAGGCCTAGCGTATTCGCTAATACCTCCTAAAAAGTTTTTAATTAATTAATAAAAAATAATGAATTAATATTTGAAAAACTGTTTTAACATCAAATTAATCCACTACAAATTTTTAAAAAATGTATTTGAGTGGGTGAATAAAAAGTATTTTATCAGTGACTGAAAATTGAAACAAGATATATATATATATATATATTAAAGGAAAATGTGAGCTAATAGTAGGAATTGAAAAATCATTTCTAAAAGGATCTGTAAATTTCCCTTAAATCAAATTACAAATATCTTTTTCCAAGTAAAACGGTGTTTAGGCCCTCAATTTCTAAATTTCGCTTTCCGATATTCCTTTAGACTGTGCGTAAGTAATATGAAAATTCATAAGAAATGTGATTAATAAAAAATTTGATCCGAAAAATGTAAATTAGCAATGCAAATTGCATATTATTGCTTGTTCCTGCAAAAATATCATCCTACCTCCTTTATGTTTTGTTATGTGTTACTTCCTATAAATTTTCTCTCTTTGGGACAATTGATGATAATTGTGCATCATAATAATTTTTATTGTGTTTTGTTTTTATAACTAAACCAATGCGGTTTGAGCCACATAGGGCAAGCACACACTTTTAATGGGATGACAAGATTACGGTTTCTTCACTAAAGATACTCCTGACTTATATTTTAGTTTTGTAAGCTTTTATAATCTTTTAGAATCCTAAATACACTGACCTTATCCCCTCCATTTCCTGATCTTGTATATTTCTCTCAGTTGATATGCAGGTCTGCTCTCATCTAAATGCCTGTCATCACGGATTGTCATATTCTTAGATTACGTGTTTTATCACTTTTTGACAACATTTTGGTGAATCAGAATTCAAATGTTCGGATCAAAAGAATAAAGAACTCATTTGGATGCATGCTCACAAAAAAATCAATGAAATCGTAATAAAAGATAGATTTGAACATTTTTCTTTAAAGATGATGAATAAACTTGTTAAAAACCTTCAAGCCTATTTTTTCAAAAGTAGTTTTAGACAGACACACATCCACATACTTATATGGTTAATTTTCTTCCTGGAATGCCACATTAAATAATTAATTAACGATGCAGGATTTGAATTCAAATCATCTAATGTTTTAACGATCGTATTGACATTCACTTCTTTTTCTATGGTATTTTCTATTGTATTTGTATCCAAGCATTTTTGTAGGTAAAACTGCAACCATAAGTATTGTAGAATCGAACTCCCAATGCTAGAATTTGCAATCGAGTAACCTAACCGCATTACTTGAGTACCGTAACTGTTATCTGGCTTATGAAGCTTTCACCACAAAATATTTTACTTCAAGTAAAACACCGTTATCAGAAATTATGTAGTTTGATCCTTAAATTTTGGAAAATTATTTGGGTTTAGAATATCTATGCACAGAAATCTCAGAACATAGAAAACATCTGCAAGTTGAAAATAAGGACTTGAGTTCAATACTGATGGTACGAAGTAATCTTAGGACTCTGAAAGACATGATGTCAAAAATTATCAGTTTTTTTACTAACTGTTAGAAAGTGTGTAGAGGAGGTGTTGGTCAATATTTGACCACTTTCAGGCGAATTATCTCGAATATAATATCATTTTTACATATTCTGTCAATGTAAGGATAGGCATTGCTAAAAAGTACAGTTACCCATTACAAATCCTATCGATACTGCTACATTCAGTGGTGGCGGGGTGGTCGGCTGTACACAAGAAGAAGCATAGAATTGCTTTTAAGTTTATTGACTAAATAAATTTAATTACTGATTCTCTGAGTCTTCGAAAATTCCAAACCATGTATGACATAAATTTCTCAAAACGCTGTATTTTACATCGAACATCGGGCACGATAAATTTCCCTAAAAGGGTTAATAAAAGGTTCATTTTTATTGGCTTGAAAGGACATTTGCAAAAAAAAAAATCTAAACATACCAAATAAAGAAGAAAAAAAACCGACGCTCAATCATTCCAACCATGAAAAAAAAGAATGAGTACGAAGTATATATAAAAAAAGAAAAGCTTGCAGTATTTATTTTATCTTTAACCTCGCTCTCAGTATTTCTTGCAAACAGCACAATAAAAAGAGCAAAAGCAACCCAACTTTTAAACTTTTCGGGATTGTGTGTGTGTGTGCTGTGGTTGCCTCACGAGTTGGGGATGGCACTGTTTTATATTCGCTGCTGTAAGCCAATTTTTTATTTCTTGTGTCGTCATCAACTTATGCGGTTGGGATGAGAAAAATGATGGGAATAAAACTAACTGAGATAAAAGGTGTTACTAGTTCCAAAAGATGACGAAACATCCCCCATTAAAATCCCCCAGTGGTTTAAATTCGAAAATGGGTTTTGAGTTGGAATTATCTGCAAGCTCTCTTGTACACGTTCTTTTTTTTAAATTTAATGTTGGGAATAAATGCTTGAAATGGTTGACACATTAGGCGTAAAATAAAGACGTGAAAGTTTTTGAAGGAAAATGCATTTTATGTTTTTTGAATAATTTTATGCCAGCTTAACAGACGAGACAAGAATATTTTCAGTATTTAAGAGCAGCTGTTTATCCACAATTATAATTTCGGATTAAAAGTAAAGCATGGTGATGATGTCGTGTCCGCTTTTTACCATGGAAAGAGGGGTGCAGTAGCTTCTGAGGATGTGGACCCCTGAGCACCCGAGGGTAGAAGTCTGACTTCTAGTTCACATGAGGATAAAACACCCACCCACACGCTTGCACAGCCCCTTTTTCCAGGGGGGGGGGCACATTCACACATCTCACAGATAGAACACAGAAGAACAGCCATGCCCGAATCCGGACTGAAACCCGGGACTCACAGAACAAGAGGAAGACGCGCTACCTCTGTGCCAAAAAGCCGGGAAAAAAGTAAAGCATACCAAGCTTATTGAAAACCAAATATATATTAATCTCAGAAACAAAAATATCTCTAATATGTTTTTATCTCAAATTATACTATGAATTTGAAGACTCAATTAGCCGTTTAATCCTTCATGTTTTGACAACTCATGCAATAATCCTTTTCAATTGATGAAATAAACTGTAGCAAACTTATCCGATAATTTTCCTGAAATCTTATGAAAAAAATAAGCAGTAATCTATTGATTTAAGTTTTGGTTATTAATTTGTATTGTCAAGAGCATATTTACATGAGTAAAATTGAAATGTGCACTATCATCCCCTTTATTTATTTATTTATTAATTTTTTGTAAAAGATATATTGTTTAAGCTTATGTAACTGTACTGTAACATCAAAATGTTTCCTAAATAATCTTTGGATATATTCTGTTATCTAAGTTTTTACATATGAATATTATATTGTAACATAGCGAAATAGGAATTTGATAACCTTTATGAACAACAACTATGTTTTTCACCACAAAATTTTACAGATCATGAACTATGGCGTATTTTTTGCTTCAGAATATCGTTAAAAATTGTATCTCTTCCACGTTTTTTTTATTTCATGTTTACTTTGTATATGTTGTTACCATGTTTACTTTCCATGCTTTGTTCTTACTCATCGTGTTCACATTCACACGGTTTAACAGATAAGCAGCGTTCGCTCGCAGCCAACTATAGCGAGGCAATAGAAGGCAACTTCTACTTCAAGAACACGTGATCCCAATGGGACAATGGCAAGTAGTTGTCTCGATGAGACAATCATTTCTCATTGTCCCATTTGGGTCACGTGACCTTCCTGGTATAGGCGTGGCCTTCTATTACCGTGCAATTGTTGCCTTGTGTGAATGGTGCTATGGACTTGATTGAAAGGATAATGATTTTCATCTAAATAATTCGCATGTGATTTCCTCAATTTGGCACATTCCGTGTATAAGTTATCGTGATGTATAAGTTACCATGATTTCTTTTTTCTTTGTACATCATAAGTCATGAAGTCAAAAGTTTTTATGGTTACATTCCTTGCTTTCTCTCTCTCTCTCTTTTTTACTTCTTTCTTTTTAATACTTTTTTTTTAGCTTTACGTATGCCAAAAAAATGAAAATGGTAGAAAACTTCTATCAAACTTTTTTTTTATTATGGATAACACTAAACAATATTCTGACTTGAGAGAATATATATATATATATATATATAATATATAATTTCTGTTTTTCCTGTCATAATTAATTATTTGTACGTACCCACACTATTTTTTGGATTATTTCGATCATTTTGAGGCTATCAGTGGTTGCCGAAAACCATTAGATTTTGTAGATAAATTAACGATTCACTTCATTCAGTGAATTTATATTATATTATTCATCGTTCCATTTAATGAATTAATATTAATTCATTTCATAATAAATAACTTTTTATGAGAACTCTTCAGTGTTTTAGGATTGGTATGAGTCCAATTAATCAAAATAATTGGAATTCTATCATATTTATAATTTTTTTGGTAATTTACCATTAGTTTTCAAATACAACTGATGATCCTCTAAAATTTATGCGTTTTAAAACAGAAGAAGAAACTAGCACAATCGTATTTAACAACAATTTGTAACGTATATAACAACAATTTGTAACGTTTTTCATGATATTGAATCATATTAATTAATACAGCTTAAAGAACAGGTAATTTTATTTACGATACATGTATTTCAAACATGCAAGCTTTTACAGGATTTACCAATGCTAATCAGGATTCAAATATTATACACCACATTCGGTTCAATTTTGTATTGCTATTGATATTGATCCCTACAAATGATACGAACTTCATAATCAAATATTTTTTACGAAGTTTGTTAGACAAAAAC
Source organism: Argiope argentata (assembly GCA_026289955.1). NCBI lineage: Eukaryota > Metazoa > Arthropoda > Arachnida > Araneae > Araneidae > Argiope > Argiope argentata. Next base: position 2,965,928 of record JAOUZG010025245.1, on the reverse strand, counting down.
AAAGCAATTTCAAAATAATTATTTTTCTTAAATATATATTCCTATTCCTATTGTGTAATCAATATCAATTTTTGAGATCTAATTTAAATTATCTTTAACAAATACTTTTTAAAAAAAGTTTGACTGATGTGTAAACAGGTAATTGTACTTTTAAATTGTAAGAAAATAACACTTTTTACTTAAGTAATATAGAATTTAATTCAAAAGTAATACTTAATCTTCAATGTATATGTAGTCTATAATAGGCCATTGTTCCCTGGTGATAATGTGTAATCTTCGAGGGTTCAAAATCCAAGACACGATTCCACCGAGGAGTTGTCGTGTAAGCGGCTGTGGTTCATACTAAATCTATCGGATCAGATCCCTTCCCGCTGTTGTGGTGCGGAAGTCTGGAGAAGGGTTGTCAGCTCAGGTGTCGACCTCATACGGCCGGAGGTTCAAAAATACGAGGTTCGTCCCAAAATAACCCTAGTTTTGCTTTAAAATGGGATATTAATATAAGTTGTTGTTGTGACTAATGGCACTTGCTGTGGACAAGCCCCCGCTGATACGATCAGCGGATTTTAAGCCTAAGAAATGTGTCTCTTTGGTTTGCAAATAACGCCATCTAGGGTCAAGAGTACGACTTAGCTAATCACACGTCACAACCCTTTTTAAGGGGCAGATTAAATTCATGCAAATTCATTCGTTCATCTGGGATCGTAATTTAGACCTATCAGAGAACGATCACCTCTGACCCAGTAACCCCAAGGGTATTACTATCGACTTGGGGGACATTGCGACTACGACAGATTTTACGAGCGCCAGCCGCCACACACTCGGGGAATCTTTCTGCCACTGAGTTTCGAGCCCGTAACTTAAGGAGTACGAGTCCAACGCTCTACCAACCAGGCCATCCTGGCCTTATTATTTTTTGAAAAAAAATTATTAAAACATGTATAAAGTATTGTTATATTTTTGAAGAACTACATAAAATTATTTTTGAATTTAACTATTTATATAATTCTCTGAAAAATCTATCCACTTTGTAATATCATTGCAATAAAGATTATCAGAAAAACGGTTAAAGGTTTAAGAATAATTATTAAGAAAAAAATACAAAAATATTTTTTTATGTTTGCAATTTTTTTATTTAATAGAATCAAAATTAGAATGCGACAATTTCTTTTCTGAAGCATTTCATGTTTTTGTAAGGAATTCGAATTTTAATTTTCATAGTGTGTTTTTGATTTTTCGTTATGATAGTGCTCACATGTGAGCATATATACACTTTTATATCCAGTAAAAATAGCATCGTGAACTAATTGTTCTTTTTTACAATGCTAATGAAAAAATAAAGACATTTATTATTGTTTTGATATCCTTTTTTTTTCATTCATATAATACTTTCTGAATCATTTAACGTACCATTTTTTTTAAGTCTATGTATTCATGAAAGAAATTTATGAAATCTTATTTAAATCATAAAACTGAACCAAAACAAAATTTCTTTATGTATTTCAAGAGCAAGCAAATGTATTTTAACAGATGAAAGCTTAAAAGTAAATTAACAGATGCATTTAAATACTAAACCTCAGAATTCTTCTATATTCATTGACATTATTAGAAATTAAACCCATCTTCTCTTTACAACTTTCAACTATGAACTTTATATTTTCTTCAAATCATATTCACATTAGAATAAAATCCATTAGAGTTAATCCTCTGGAGTATTTTCGGATGAACAAATTATTTGACTTTTCTGAATTAATAATTAGATTCGATCATTAAGAAGCGATATATTGGCACATTAAAATTATTCTGAAACATTGACGTGTGTAATTAATGCCTCAAAACTAGATTGTACTCTTTTTTGAGAATATTTAATTTTAGATAATGTATGCATAGTGTTATTATCCTATGCAATATATAATTAGATTCTTTATTATATATATGTACAAAGGTAATCCTTATTCTTTAACAAATTGAAAGCTATTCCTTTTCTTTTATTTTCAATAAATTAGTAGGCGCTTATTTAGAATATATAATAATAAGTAACATTATTATAATGGATATTTTTTATTGCAGGTTGTTAAAATTATCTTAGAGCATTAGCTCTTAAAAATATTTAAATATATTTAATATATACACTGGTGGCAACAACAGAAATTGATACTCAGAAAGAATCACAGAGTTTAAAAATAAAATGGCGAGCAAACTTTGACATTTATTTAAATTATTTCTGCTAGAGATAATTTTATTATTTATTGAGTGATTTTATAATACATTTTATTAATTATAAGAACATATTCTGTAGTGTGTGAATATGTTTTCATTGTTGAACGATGGAATTTTCTAGACTCATGGAAAAAATCTTAATACTTTTTTTACATTGATTGAAATCTAATAAAATTAAAGTTCATACATGAAGGGAGTTGATAGAAAATTAAATAGGTAGATAATAAAAAGATAATGATGACTTAAGGTGTCTATAATATTATGTGTTATATGATTATTAAATTTAATTAAAATTTAAAAATATTTTGTTGATGAATCTCTTAAACTGCAAAGTTATATAAAATATTTAATTAAAAAGCTTAGCAAATATTAATCTAGAGAATTTGATCTTCATATGTAGCTAGTCTATATTAGAATATGGCTCTAAGGATTAATTAACATATTTTAGTATGCGTCGTTTCTTTTAATAAAAAATTCATATAATCACAATGTGTTATATATTTTTAATCTTTTAATGGTTATTTTATATAAAATATTAAGACAGATTGCTAATGTGAATTATATGTAGTTCAATAGCCTAACTCTACTATTTGGAATGAATGAATACTTATCATATTAGATTTGAAAATAATTATTTATCAGAATTTCAACATTCTGGTAATTGAATGTAATTTACAATCAGAAGTTATTAGGCTTTTTGACCTTACGCGACTTCTGCCTAATAAACATTCCAAAACAATCAAATTCGTTAACAAACTTGGGGACGAAAGATAAGAAGATATTTGAGTCGAAAACTTTAATTGTTAGAATCAGTGAAAACTTAATTAATGGCGAGTACGAGAAGAAAAAGAAAAATTGAAAGTACCTGAATTTCACCTAATTGAATCCAATCAGAATGAAGACGAAGAAAATTTATTAAATTAGTTAACTAGATAATTGGTATTGTTAGGAATTCCGTATTAATATGGAAAACGGAGAAAACCACCGTTAAATTTAATTGGCTCTGAAGTTAGATTTGAGGTTTTCTGGTTTGAGGAAGTTTATAACTATGATAAAGGAAATAATATTGCACAGAAGTATCTGCAGGAAATTTCAGTTGTGTTGTATGAAATATTAGCATTTTCCTGAAATAATTCTAATTCTTTCGAAAGAAGTTAACTTTCGATTCGGTCAATATTTGATCCATCCATAATTTGATTCATGCATAATTGGATCCATCCATAATTTGGTTCATGTATAATTTGCTTCATCCATAATTTGATCCATCCATAGTTTAATCCATCCATAACTTGATTCATGTTTAATTTGATCCATGCATAATTTGATTCATGCATAATTTGATTCATGCATAATTTGATCTATCCATAATTTGATCCATCCATAGTTTAATCCATCCATAATTTTATTCATGCTTAATTTGTTCCATCCATAATTTGCTCCATCCATAATTTGATTCATGCATAATTGGATCGATACATAATTGGATCCATCCATAATTCCCCATAGTATAGTCTAATTTTTTAGATCAGGAAGTTGTAAACTATCTCTTTGATATTGTTTTCTACTTTATATATCTATCTATACTAGTCAAACTCTATATTTCTCAGCGATGAGTAGCCAATGAATCGTTCAATTGATGCATTAAATACTCAAGTAATATATGTTGGAATATATTGTGTCTGAGTAAGTATCATTGAGCAAAAAAATAAAAGAAAATAAATTACATAATCAACCATCTATTGTACTCTTTGAAGACAGCCGAGAAAGAAACAAGGGCACAAATATCAATGAGACAGAACAACGAATTTCGATAGTTATTAAAACAGTATCGTTCGTTCGACAGAGGAAAACAATCCTCTTAATTTCCCTTTACAACCAGTAAATTTGCATATTCAAAATCTTGCACATATATATGCAATCTCGTAAGGGTTCATCAATTTACATTTCATGCGAGGCTCCTTTTAATATTCCATTTTTTAATTTAATTTTTCAATCTTTTCCATATTACAAACTTTAATTTGCCTTTTCGCCTTTTTTTAATTTGTCTTTCAACATTTTTCACATACTTCAGAGACATCAATATTTTTTTAATTTGTCTTTTCAACATTATTCACATACTTAAAATACATCAATATTTTTAATCATCTTCGAAATGTCTGTTTTGCTTTCATTAGGAAATATCTTAAAACACATTAAAAAGAATTTTATCTTCGACTTTATATTTGAACTTGATTTTGACGAAATATATCTTTGGAAGATAAGTACATCCATCCAAAACCACGTTACTGCTAAGAAACAAATATATCAGATATCTAAGAATTTTTTTAAAAAATTCTCAAAATCTCTTCAATAGTATCTGCTTGAATTCTTAGTCCTGTGTGACATTTTGCTCCCATAATTTATCTAATATAATTAGACAATAAGAACAAATAAAATTCTAAGTAATTTGAAGGTACTTTTGAAATATACCTTAGTACACAGACTTTTAAAAAAATTTGAAATTTACAATTAACTATGTCTATACGGAAAGAACTTAAACACCGTTCAGTGAAATTACAGTGGATCCTCGAAATGCCTTGATACCGCTGCCTATACTTTACCTCCCATTCCGGATGGTTTGATTGATAGAATACTCGTGGTGAGTGTTTTTGTCATTAGATACGCTCACCGAAATGATTTTGGGAAACAGGAGTTTTCTTCGGAAACTTTCCAAAGATGTTTGAGGGATACCAGATAAATTACTTTGTGTATCAATCCCTTCGTAACATGAGCTGCTATTGCGATTTATAAGAAGAGGGGGGGGTCTTGAATTTGAAAGAGAATTTGCTTATTTATTTTGAGAGACTTAGAAATAAAAGATTTAAAGCATAACTGTAAATACGACATAAACATAGAAATGAAATATTAATATTTAGAGGTGTGTATTTCCTGGGCAAATTCGTCCAGTCTTAGTTCGAATCATCGAATGCCATTCGGAATCTCTAAATTTATTTATTATTTGAGGCAAAATCCTGGCACAGCGCGTCATTCTCGTGATCTGGGCGTGCCGGGTACGAGTCCCGTTTAGGTCATGGTTGTTCGTCTGTGTACTATCTGTGAGTTTTGTAAAAGCAACCCCTGTAAAAAGGGTCTGTGCAAGCGAATGTGTGTGTGTCATCTTCATATGAGCTAGTAGTCAGACTTCTGCCCTCGGGTTCCTAAGAGTCCATATCCTCAGAAACTACTGTATCCCCTCTCTTTTGTTTGTAAAGCGGACTCAAGATCATCACCAACATTTATCACCTGACGTTCTTTCAAATTGCTGTTAAAATTAATTTACTTTTATTTCAAATAGTGGTATTTTTCCGTTAGCCAGCCACCAGCGAAAATTCGCCAAATAGTGTAGAACTCTGCCAAATTTCTTACAGCGAATTTAAAGCGAAATATCGCCAAGTAATGTAGAAATCCGCCAAATTTCCCTGGTGATTTTTCGATGGCGTCCGGTTTAAGGAAAAGTAACCAATTAGTATTTGAATGAAAGTAACAGTAAGAAAAGAATTATTTTCCAAAGTATGTCTTAGTTGTTTGAATTTCAAAAATGATTTTTGAATTATTATTTTTAAAAACACATTAAAGTGGCGACAATTGTTTAAACAACTGCTAAATCTTCATTATCAACTTCAATTCTTTTTTATTTGTATCATTCTTTTTTAAATGTAATGAATAAAACGCTTGGAGAATTAAATTACCATAATATGTCTATAATAAATAATTTACAAATCAAATTTGTCATCATTAAAAATATTAAATCGTCCCCCATTTATTCTTAACTAATATTGAAATCTTATTATACATTTTTCCATAAAAATAATTATTCATTGTAACTTAAAACTCAAATAAATTATTGGGAAATATTTCGGTTAAACTTTCATCTTTCTCTTTTATACGAAACTATTGTTCCAGAAGTTTAAAATTTCCGGGTTAAGGACCGTTGATCCTGCTGGGCAGAGTTCATGTCTCGATAAAATGATAAGCCGATGAAATTCGGGACAATATGTGCCATGTCAACTAGAAATATCATTAATTGCGTCATCCTGCATCTGTCAGCACATTCTGTCAGGAGTCGATGAACTCGGAAATTCGATTGGATGTAATAAATAGATGAGAAGTAGTCACGTAGAAACATCGTCGGCTTTGTTCAAGTTTTGGCTATTTGTTAAATGTTGTTGGATATTAGTAAATGATTGACATGTACACTTCAAGGGAAGTCTTTTGTCTACAGTTACAGTTCTGAATAATAAAGTAAAATGTTTTGGAAAAACTTATTTCTGTGACCTTAACAAAAGAGAATATAATTTGAATTGTGAAGAAGATATATAAATACTGGTGGCTTTAAATATATATCTAAATCCTGGGGAGTCTAAATATATATCAAAAATTTGGTTCTAGTTGTGATTTCATAACTCTAGAAACTACTATCTGCAAGGGAAGTCTTTTGTCTATAGTTACAGCTCTGAACAATAAAATAAAAAGTTATGGAAAAACTTATTTCTGTGGCCTTAACAAAAGAAAATATAATTTGAATTGTGAAGAAGATATGTAAATTCTGGGGATTCTAAATAGATATCAAAAATTTGATTCTAGCTGTGATTTCAAAACTCTAGAAACGACTATCTGACAGGTAATTTTTTAAAAAAATTTAGTAAATTTGATTATATTTGTTTTTACCGGTCTGTTAAATTCAATACTTTTGAATATTTATAATATAATAAGGGCTAAATCATATATATGGTACAATTCTTTGTACTTTACTATTCCCAAATGACGATGATGATGACGGGCCCTCATTGCAAGTGAATGAGGGGTGCAGTAGCTTCTGAGGATGTGGACATCTGAGCACCCTAGATCAGAAGTCGTACTTCTGTCTCATATGAAGACGACACACGCGTATTACATTCGCTTGCACAGCCTTTTTACAGGTGTGTGTGTGTGTGTGTGTGTGTGTGTGCATTCTCTTAACACACAGATAAGACATAGATGAACAACCATGCCCAAATCGGGACTCGAGCCCTGGCCACCCAGATCACGAGGAAAATGCGCTACCTCTGTGACAAGATGCCGGTACTATTTCCAAATTGTTTTAGAAATTAAAAGACAGATAAATAATTATTATATCTTTATGTAAAGGCTGAAAAATAAAAAATAAACAATAAATTGAGATATATAGAGAAGATTGGCGATTTTTTTTATTTTATTTCAGAAATATGGAGGAAAAGCTCTATTACAAAAGTCAAAAGTATCATATCGAATGAAAGCTGATTTTGTTGTTTCGTGGCCTTAAGATGACGATATGCTTTTAGACTTCTCCTTAACATTGTAACTTAATCATGCAATTAAATGCTTTAATTATGATGCATTATTATGATTTTTTATTGTGATACATTATCTTAATGAATATAAACTATTTTTTAAATTATAGATTTGCAATTTTGTATACTAATCTTGTTGTTGTTGTTGTCACTAATGGCACTTGTCATGGACACGTTCGCTAACGCAATCAACGATTTGAAGTCGAAGATGCGTTTATTGTTTTTCAGTAGCGCCAACTAGGGTCAAGAGTACGACTTAGCTACACACTCACCACATTTGTTTGCACAGACCCTATTTACAGGGGGGGGGGGCATTCATACACCTCACAGATAGTACACAGAAGAACAACCATGTGCCTGGAGGCACACATGCTAATCTGTGCCTGGAGGCCGGTGCATGCTAATGTAAAGTTATTATACAGGCACCAGAAATATTATTTACTAACAAAGTCAGAATTCTAATTGCATTGGGAAACCATCGGTTTTATTCACATCTTATTCACATTCTGACTAAGAAATGTGATATCCTTCTTTGCCCTTGCATAAAATTGTGAAATTTGGAAGAAATAACGTGGAAGCCACGAATACTAATATTTTTATTTTCAGAGAACCACATATGAGAGTTGTATCTTTTGTATTATAATTAAATAAGAAATACGTCATTGTGGACACATTTTAATAATCGATTGAAATTGACTTTCAATACAGAGCTGTAGTTGTAATCACACGACAACAAATAAAATTTCACTTATAAAACATAAAATTTCTGAGTTACAATTTCTTAAGTGCACTCGATAGTGCAAATTATCAGATGGTTGTCCCTTCGATAGATTTGATTTAATTTTGAGTGAAGCATTGGATACTAGAATTGTGCATCACAGTTATTGCGCTTTTAAATAGTCCTGTTTTCCTTCATGCGAAAATTTACATGCGTGTATTTATGCGTGTATTTACATGCGAAAATTTACATTTGATTCCCAATTTAATGTGAATCTATATTTCAGAAAGTAATCTGATCTTCAAATTGTATCGATTTAGCTCTTTGCGTTATGCTAGTATTTTTTCATAATTACTCGAGCAATCATACGTGTAAAACACCTAAAAATGATTTTCAAATGTGAATATAAGTCTACAGTTTTTTTGCAAAGATCTCATAAATAATTTCACCCATCTAGCTATAAGAATTCTTGAGTAATTATGATAACTGAGTAACAAACAGAGAGTCAGACATAATTCCAAGAATGTATTTTCTAAACATAAGAACATATGCAGAAAGGGAATTTATCAAATTCTAGACATCAAATTGCTTGCATTTTAAATACTACATTGTAAATAAACTTTGCTTTTAGGCCTTGTTCCCTAGTTGCTAGGGTGCTGGTCACGTATTCCTTAGGCTGCGCGTTCGGACCTAACCGGCTGAGGACTCTGAGTGTGTACTGTGACTGGCACACGAATAAATATGTCTTCCATGTCGAGAGTAATCCTCTGGGGATACTGATTTATAGGTGATCGTTCTATCTTTTAGGTCTAATAATCTGTGTTTGAATGAATGAAATGCATGAATGATGTCAGTCCCGTAAAAAGGGTTGTGACGTGTGAGTAGTTAAGTCGTAATCTTGGCCCTAGCTGGCGATACTGAGAAAAACAGAGACACCCACTGGGCTTAAATTGCAGATAGATATGTCAACGGGTTTGTAGAGAGTCATAAATAACAACAACACATTGTAATTAATTTCTAATAAACAAATAGGGTAATGCCAAACTTAAGCATTGATAAAATTCTTTGATAGTTTAAAGAAAATATTATATTTACTCCTTAAATGACTTTAAAGCTTGGGTATATTTCATGAACAAAATGAACAAAGTTTTAACAAAATTGTAATTTTTTTTCTGTTATTCAAGAAATGAACGCCACATTTTCGTTTCGAATAAATGTTTAAAAAAATGTAAATATAATTGCAAAGATTCTTTCATATACTCGATCTTTTCCTTTTCTCAATTTTAAAAATTAAAAAAAGTATATATAAACATGTTTGGTTGCAAATAAAAAAAATCTAATTTCATGGATATTTGTCATAATTTTCTATTCATGTAATCATTTCTGTTTGTCTTTTTGAAAAACGGAGAAGAAAGCAGTAAAATTTTTATCTTTTGCAAATTTTTCAAAATATAGAATGTATTATTACACATTAAAGAACATATTTAAACCTCCATGTTTAATTTTAAAGCATAAACTGTATTAAAACAAACTACAAAAATCTAAGCGGCAGAAATAGAAGAACGTCCACATTTCGCATAATTATTTTTTTCTATAAAATATGAAAAGTAATCTTTGTAGATTTTGAATCACCACATCTAGGAAAATAGTGCATAATGTACGCATGTTTATATGTTTAGTATAACTATTTGTGTTTTTACATCAAATGCTACGGTCTGTTTTATATATTAGGTAAAAAAAAATATGATTTATCTCTTGCTTTCCTAAATGTCAACGTTATGTTTATTTTTATTACTTTTCAAAGTTTTGATTTTATTTTATTTGAGTATATTCCGCTTTGAATCTACATCAATGTTATTTTAAGAAAGGCTTATAAATGTCAATAAGATGAGGAAAATTTTACCAGAGACCATTTAAATCTTCCAAAAAATTTGCGTCAGACCAGTGTAATTATATTTGACTCATTTAGATTTAGTATGGATGAGGCTCCTCAACCTGGTTCTCTGTATTGACATAAATGGATCCCAAGTTTTAGTTATCCTTTTTTAATTTAGAAGTTGTTTCAAGTGAAAACACGAGGGGTTTTTTTCAAGGTCCTATATGTCCCTAAGTGAAAATCACAGTTAGAAAAAAGAATATTTTATATAGAATGATAGAACACAGCATTAATCTACTTTTCGACGAAATCACCGTTCCGATTCGTACATTTGTCGTAGCGTGGTACCGATGTTCCAATACCTTCATCATAGATGGCCGCCACCTGTGTTTTCAGTCAGTTCTGGTCTGCAACTCATTGCCTGTCGCGAATGTTTGTCCTCATGGCCAGAGTTTCAAGTGGGCGAAGAAATAAAAATCTATGGGAGATAATTCAGGACTGTATGTTGGGTGATCCAAAACTTCCCGTCCAAAATGCCCCTGCAGGATCGTTAATGCAACTGCAGTGTGCGGCCTCGCATTGTCATGAAGGACAATTCCTGCCGACAACATTCTTCTTCTCTTGTTCTGAATTAAACTTCGAAGACATTGTAAAGTCTTGCTTGTGGAAGCTGCATTGATGGTTAGGCCACGTAGCACGCGCTAAACAAAATCCTCGGTTGACACTGGATTCCTTCCCTAGCCGCCTCCATTACGAACAGCTGTGCGTCCAGCATCAAAGTTCCTGCACCATTTCCGCACTTTGCTGTAACTCATGAACGTGTTTACGCACGCTTTACTTATTCGTCTATGAATTTCAGCTGTATTGCTTCATCCAACATACAGAAATCGAATGACAGAACACCACTCACATTTGACGGGATAATCTATTTTCGAAGCATGTTTTTGTGTTTCATACGTACTCAGAAATGGCAACTGCGTGTCGACGCGTTCTCCTGGCCAACAACAGACACAGCGCAAAATGTCTGCGCACAGATCGAAAGGAATTTCCCCGAAACTTTTCTTTAGCGACCCATACGACCTAGAAAAAAGTAGCCTTCGTAACTTGATATTCTTTGATAAAAGTAAGAACCCAGGTAGAACATTCTGTAAGACAATCTTAAGCGTTATTATATGATATTAATCAATATCTGCAATATTATGAATATTGAGGAAATTCATACAATATTGTACAATATTCTTTTAATATTAGAGAAGAAGAATTAATTTTAAGTTATCTCCTGAATAAATAAATTTATGATATTCATTGAATAAAAGTAAAATTCAACATAATGCAATTAAATGATCAAATAGCAGAAGAGTGTACCCCATTATTTAGATTAGTTTTTAGTTTTTTATGTCAGAACTTGATGTTGTTTTTGAGATGAGGATTTTGGCTTCAACAAAAATCCGTAGGCGAGGAATAAAAAAAAATATTATCTGCACAAGCATCTCAAAAAATCAGTTTTTAATTTTGCTATTTCTTTGCATTTATTAAAGCTCTGCTTTAAAAAAAATTCATGATTACAGCAAATAAAACCTAGAAAAATGTCATTTTGAGGGAGTGATTATATGAAATGAAATAAATATGTAAATGGGATATTTCCTGTTTATATAAATTACAATAAATTCGAGACAAGGTGTTTTGGATTGTTTGTAATACTAATGTTAATAATCAATGAAACAATTAAAATGAAGAAAATTATAATTTAACTTTCACGAGCCTGTGCAAGAAATTATTGGCCGCTCAAGAAATTATGTTTTGACATGATACATTGAAATATGCATAACGAATTTATTTTTAATCTTTTATAATATGTTTATAGTATTTTTTTAAGATAATGGAGTAAAAATTTTTTGTTGAGAAACATGAAATTCCTGTATGACCCGGAAGGAAAAATGAAGGTGTTAATTTATTGAATAGACTTCCGTTTAAAATTCTTTCAAATATTGTTTGGATACAAAATGTTTTTTTTTGTGTGTTCTACTCCATTTAATTCTGTAGAATAAACAAATTACAAGGAAATACCCAAGTTTCTAAATAACAGAATTTAGTTCAATTTAAAATACGTTTTTATCAATTAAACGATATTTCTAAAATAAAATATACATAATTCAAAACTATCTTAATCTTAAAACAATATTTTCCATTAAACCCCGAACAAAACTACCAACGAAATCTCCCTTCTAAAATCTGTCTCAAACATTTTGCCAAACAATGGAAGAAGGCATTATCCTTTCCACCATCGACCAAAACAAAAGACAAAGAAAGCCAAATCGTTCCATCAAAGTTTTCAGCTGCATTAATCCATCCATTTCTTCACCACCTGGTCCGAATTCCTTAATTGGTTTCCAAATTTTCTTGGTGAGGTCTCACTGGGAACAAATATGGAATTTTTCAGATACTTGTTAGTCTGTTAGTAGATTTGTCTTGCAAAGAAGGTTGGCCCACTTTGTTGGAACAAAGAGAATAAGGTTAATATGAATAAAACCTTTTACTAAAAGAGTGCTAACCCAATTTATAAAGATATAAGCCTTGTTCTAAAATAATGAAGCCGTTGAGAGTTTTATCAACTTTACCCAGTAGATGATGTGGCTGAGGGTTTTAAGTGTATTCTTCAAACATGTTTGAGGATTTAAATGTCTTTCTCTTGTTAGTGAAAAATTAATCTCGGCGCTTTGACTTGAGAATTTGATTGCTTCTTGATGAAATTTTACTGTGCTGATTCAAAATGGGTTTGTAAGATTTTCTGTCTTAACCCTTTCGGCCTCCTGGTGGCATTTACCACTGCGGTATTTAAATTTGATATTTTCATTTTGTTTTAAACCTGATGGTGGCATTTGACATGACTTCCTGGTTCCTATAATCTTGTTGAAAACGAGATGAAATTAAATATAGATGTTCTCTTGGTGACTCTTATCATTAATTTCAATCATTTTTATCATGTCAGAAAATGATGTTATTTTTGGGATGAGGGTTTTGACGTCAACAAAAATCCGAAGACGAAAAATAAAAATGTTAATATCTGAACGAGCATCTAAAAAAACTACCTTTCAAAAAGATTAAAATGAAACCAGCTAAGCACATTTCAATGTATCATGCTAAACATATATTCTTGAACGGCCAATCACCACGTGCTCGTGCAAGTTAAATTATATTTTTATTCATTTTCATTGTTTCATTGAATCAGTCAATTTAGTATTTCAAAAGATAAAAAAACTTTGTCTCGAATTTATTGTTTAAAAAAATATCACCTTTCCTATTTATTTCATTTCATATAATCACGTACTCAAAATGACATTTTTCTAGGTTTTAAGATGATATAGCTTTTGGAAACCGCGAATAACGCAAAGGCAACGCGTTATTACGAGCTGATTTTTTGAGGTGTTCTTTTTAATTTTTCACATACGGTTTAAAATTTTTATTTTTCGCCTATGAATTTTTATTAACGCCAAAAACCTAATTCCAAAAACAACAACATGTTCTAACATGATAATAAAAATTTAGAATTGGAAATTTTAAAATATGGTTGATCTGAAATTGAAAATCAACTCTCTCTTTTTTAAAAATATTATTTTAATAATATTAAAATATAGACAATGCAGTAAGTATATTAGCTTGCTATATGCAATCGATGTTATAGCATAAGGTGTGTGGCGATAAATATACTGTTTTGGATAATTTGTTATCTGGATATATGCTAATTCCTATACCACCTTGAATAATATGTAATCCAATTGGATAATAATGATCTAGGCTAATATATACTAATAGCTACTGTCATACTATATATTAAAGAAGATTAGTATTAAACAACATTACCCAATTGTTATGTATATATCAGTATTAATTAGTTCTTCTAATTCTGGAGAAAAAAAACGTACTTCAGAATCGTGTTTAAAAATGTGCTAATTCTGATACCTCATCAATGGATTGCTTTTGAATACTTGAATCTAAACATTATATAATTTTAGCAAACTTTCCGATTTATGTATACAATTTAACTTATTCGGAAATTTTGCCACATCATAGTAAATTTTATTAACGGAACGAGAAACACTGGTAAATTCAAATAATTATTTTTTCTAATAATTGTAGTCTAAAAAATAGGAGCCATTTACTGATTACAAAAATGCAAAACTTGTATAGTTTTGGGAAATGTAAAGCTTAAAAATAATATTGTAACAATGAATCTAACAGAAACTTCTATAATAGAAAGGAAAAAAATCGTCCTTTATAGATGAAACGGGTATTTTAAGCAAATTTCGATACCCATGAAACACATTCTGTTTATTGAAATCATATAAAATATTATATAACTATTTTTACAACATTATGAGTTTATTAAATCTATTTTTATATTTTCTGCTCAATGGTATTAGTGTCTAGAAGTTATTTATCATTCAAAATATCTTATATAATGTTACGAGCAGGCTAGCGCTATAGGGGTGCCCCCAGGTAGGCGGCGTTTGGCGAGAAACTTCGCGCCAGCTCGGTTGGTTCGGCGAAAGGAATAGTCGAATAGCCGCTGGACTTTCAGGAAGCCTCGTGCTCGCTCGCTTAGCTATATAAGGGACGGGTTGCCGTAGGTTGAGTTAGTTTGAGAGTCCCCTCTCGGAAGAGAAGCGTCTCGCTGAACTAGAGGATTACTTTTCTTGCCTATTAGTGAGTTGTGTTTAAGTTTGCTGTTAACGTTGTATTATTGAGCTCGCTGTGATTTACTGTTTACTGCGCTATACGATAGTTGTTTTGCAGTCTGTTTTTATTGTGCGGAAGGCTTGCATTTACGCTGTAAGTGACTGTTGACTGCTGGATTGTATTTATCTGAAGTTTTACTTTTTCGAGTCATCCTGTATATAGCTGTAAATAAACCTGTTTGTTCTGTCCTCAAGTAAAGTCCATTCAATCCGAGCCCGTTAAGCTAAAAACGTAACAATATATATATTTTTATTTTTTTAATTTACAAGATAATGTATATATTTTTCAAATTTTAATTTAAAAGTAGATTTATTGGGACTGTTAACTATACAGATGTTCTTATATTGTGCTAGTTTTGGAGTTATATCACTCAATATTAATTTTTTTTCAGAGAGTGTCGGTTTGAGGTTGTGAACTTCAAAATTATCGCACCATAACACATTAATTTCATTATTTAAAAAACAAATACTCAATAACATTTTTTCCAGCTGTTTTATAATTAAAATAAGACATTCGTTCCACTTGTTCTACATTTTCCACCAGATAAGAAATTTAAGAAAAAAAAATTCTCTTTAATTAGAACTGAAATTTTATCAGTTTTCACTGTTAAGAGATCCTGGTTTGCTTAAAAAAGGATTGTTTTCATTAGAAAAATATTTTCTTTGAGACATTTTATACATATAAAGAACGTAAAAACTTTCTAATCAAGGCGGTCATTGAAAATTTTTGAAAACAAAACATGTTATCAAAACATGTTATCTATTTTTATATTTCTCTTCAAATCTAATTATTTGAAGGAAAATTTTTTTTCTTATTAATTGAAGGTAAGGCAACTTAATATTTCAGAGAGATTGTTAAATATTTTAAGACAATTAGTATTAATGATTTCAAAGAGCTTTTACTACAACAGTAGAATCTTTTATATCAATGAATTTTCAACGAAACATTGATTTTCAAGAAAAATAATTCTAATATTTTTTTTTGATCTCTGAAGAATTAATTGATTGAAAAAATCAAGCAATTGCATTACATAAAATAACTTCACAGGGATCGATTTATTTCAGAAAGAGCATTCTTACTTTCCTAATTAAATTTATTAGCAATCTAAACTTATTTTAATAGGAAATATTTTCTTGTGATCCACTTACAAATTTTCCACTAAAAAAAAGTACAGCTAAGGTGACAAGAGAGCTCCTTATAATATATTGCACTCTTTTGTATTAGAAGGCAAACGAATGATTTTGTTAAAGAAAATTAATTAAATTGAAACTAAACAGAATGCTACTTGAAAGAAATTGCTTGGAAAAATGTAAATTGTGTTTTCTAAATTATACCTTGTCATGGACAAGCTCGTTGATGTTTCAGAGATTTTAAGCCAAATCAGGGTATTTTGTTTGAAATAGCGCCAATTAAATCCGAGAGTACGATTTAGCTACTCACTCATCACCTTCGCTTGCACAGCTCCTTTTTACAGGAGGGCGCAGCCACACAACTCACAGATAGAAAACAGAAGAACAACCATGCCCGAATCGGGAAACGAACCTGGGATGCCCAGATCATGGGGGAGACGCCCTACCCCTAAGCCAGGACTCCGGCTTGAAATTATCTCATTTTATGATTCCATATGTAACCTGCCCAAGAAAGGAACAAAAATCTTCTTGTATTTTCCATAAGGAAAGAATATTGCAAATTAAATACTTCATGAAAAGGTTTAAATGTATCGGAAAGAAGACAGCACTAAAAATAAGATATTTTTTTAGTACCAAAATTAATAAAAATATGAATG
>JAOUZG010025245.1:2933159-2946237 GCA_026289955.1 Argiope argentata | reverse complement strand
TATATATATATATATATATATATATATATATATAATGAGATCGGGATAGTAGTAGACCGTTGGATTCTCTAAGTGTGTGGCGATTGGCGCTTGTTAAATCTGTTCGTGGTCGCAAAGTTCTCCATGTCGAGAGTATTACCACTGGGGGTACTGGGTAAGAGGGGATCGTTCTCTGTTCCATGTCTAAATTACGATCTGAGAAAAATAAATATGCATGAATGAAGTCTGCCCCCTGAAAAGTATCGTGGCGTGTGTTTATCTAAATCTCACTCTTGAGCCTAGATGGAGCTACTTGTAAAACAAGAGACGTATATACCCGGCTTAAAATCTGTTAATGTATCAGCGGTGCTTGTCCATGGCAAGTGCCGTAAGTAGCAATAACAATAATATAATGAACTAAGATTTAAAAGGAATTCTAATTTATTTTGTTTAAATATTTCTTAAGAAATAATTTTAATAAATTTTTAATGCTTTTAGATCCATATATTTGAAGATTTAAACACAGCAGAGTATAACCTTTTTAGCATTTGAAAAATTTCCAGCATTATTTTGGAAATTTTAAAATTCCAACGTTAAAGTATTAAATGTCATATTAATTAGAACTGTCTATAAAAGTGCACTTATATTAATTATAAATATACTTATTTTGCCAATTTTAATATCATTTAAGAGTTTTGATGTTTACAGCCACTTCAATGATCGTTTGTCACATTTCCTCATTCATTTTATTGAGATATTCAAAAATAAAACCTTAAAAAGACATTTAACCTTATAAAAAATGAAGAAATTTGGTCAGTTTAATTCATTAATTAATTACGTCACTTGAAAACCGCAATTTAGCAATAAAAATTTTCTATTTTTATTGTTCAAATATAATTTATCATAAAGCTTTCGTCTGGTGTGATATTGATATAGTTAATCACAGTTTATGGATTTGATTAAATTAATGCTTCTTATTATAGTGTATTATATAGTGTCTATTAAGTCAATCACCAAAGGTATAAAGCAATATAATAATTCGACGTTAACAAGTTTGTTGAATTATCTTTACGTCATATCCAATTACTCGTTTGAATTTCCCATAACGAAAACCTCTTTTTTCAAATTAATGTAATTTTTAATAATTTTATGATAACAACTAAGCTTTAATTATTGTGTCAACCATCAAGAAAATTGAGATTTTCGTATTTGAGTAAGGAAAATCGAGACATTTGATCCATAAAATCCAGACTGCCCGTAGACAGCTATCACATCTAATATCAAAGGAGCCATTTCCGGCGCATCAGTGGGCCCTCTCATTAAAAGTTGCACCATTGCGGCTCACTTAAAGCTGTCCAAATGATATATAACTAAGCAAGTGAAATTTTCGAGGCGGCAATTTTCATTAAATAATTTGCTATGGTGAATAAAGCATACTTTTATAAAGAGAAAATAAATAATAAGAAAAAGGAACTTGTAAAATTTCTAAAACCAAGCACTCATTAATAGCTTAAGATGTAGAAATATTAATTTATCTATTTAGAAATTTAGAAAACGAAAAAAAATCATAAAATTGTGAAGTATTTATAAAAATAATCTAAGCAGACCAGAATTTTAATCATTTCAAATCTATCTATATTTTATTTTAATAAAAATTTAAAAACTGTCTTTTTTTATCATGTCAGTACATGATGTTTTTAGGACTAGGTTTTTGGTATCAACAAAAAATAAAAAATATATAGGCAAAAAATTAAAAAAAAAATCATTATCCTCACGAGCATCTCAAAAAATCAGCTTTTAATAACGAGTTGCCATTGCATTTACAGAAGCTCTGATTAGAAAAATTAGCTAATGACTCCAGCAAATAAAGCCTAGAAAAATGTCATTTCGAGCACATGATTATATGAAATGAAATAAATAGTGAATGTGATATTTTTAAAACAATAAATGCAACGAAAGTTTTTTTTGAATCGTTTGCAATACTAAAGTGGCTCATTCAATGAGACAATTCGTTCAAAAAACGATGTTCCGACATGATACATTGAAATATGCATAGCAGATTTCATTCTAATCTCTCTCTCTCTCTCCCTCTCTTTTTTTTGTTTGTTTTTACTCAAAATGGATGAATTCACTTAGCATAGAACTTGATGTATCTTATGTTTTGTTAATTAATATTTGAAATTAATTAATTTTACATTAAATTTTCAATCTAATTATTTAATCTTGTTGTTTATATTCATTATTACCTAATTTCAATTTTTTTTCCAAAAAATAATTTTTGATATTTGTATCTACTTATTTCAAAAAAAATTCGTTTTATTTTCGCTTTTAAACATTTTATTTTCTTCTTTCTAATTTTATTTATTTAATAATTAATTAGTATAACTACGCAAAAATGTTAATATAAAAAATTCTTTTGGTAAAATTTATTATTAGATGAAGCCTTTTATATCGTACCAAAAGTTACTATAATTCAAAATTTGAACTAAGGATATTAAATAAAAACTAATATTATTTAAAAAAGTATTTTCTAGAAAAAAAATGGTTTTCTATTTCGTTAATATCACCAACTGTATCCCGATTTTGGAACTCTCCAACTCACACACACAAAAAAAAATATGTAGAATTTTTTTAAAAAATTTTACGCTTGCAAACAGAATACATGTTAAAGGAAAAGATACAAAAATAATATAATAATTGCATAAATTTATTATGTATTGTTTTTTTTACTATGTTAAGCAATCAATATAGATTTTAGTGTTGTTCAAAAATTAAGAAATGCATAAACGGCCTTTGATCCTAATACAGCAAAGTAATGTCAATGATGTTATCTATAACATTACAATTTCAATGTATTACAAAATTATAATTTATATCTGTTTTTCATTATTAAAGAGAAATTATACTATTTCTAGATATCAAATACCGAGTTTATAATAATCATCAAGAATAAAAATAATAATTTATTCACTTAAGCTTTAAGAAAAAAGAAATTATATTTATTTTCAGACTAATTAAAAAGGTTTATCAAAATGGCAATAACAGAATTTGTTTTATTTATAAAAATCAATCTCCAATACATTTTATTGGATAATGTTTATATGTGCTGGTATAAAACTGCTTACTTATTTTGATACAAAAAAAAATGAACTGATCACCAGTAAAGTATAAATTTTGAGCATCATGACTTATTTCGTCCGGTTATTCAAAATTAGTACAAAAAGTAGTGATTGAAAGTAATTTACTTGTAAAAATAATTGAATTAAAATTTTTATTACTTGTTCTCCCTAAATATTTTTATTTATTGTCTAAATCACAGAGTCGTTGCAATCGGAATTAATCTTAACCGGCTATTCCGATTCGTTCGGAAGCACACGGATAAATCTAATTGACCAGACTGCCCTTGGCGGAGTCCTAAAAGATATTACCGGTCACTGTTCAACCCTCCCCGTAGGAAGCACATCATCAAAAGAAGATTGTCGATACCGCCTTTTCTGTACCCCTCCCCGGAAGACGAAAAGTGACCTCCATAAAGGAGCTTCTCATCTTCATTTCTAACGTCCCCTTCCCCAGTGTAATATGGAGGGGATGGTAAAAGATAGTGGGCTAGAATGGTAAAGGATAAGGGCTAAAATGGTAAAGGATAGTGACTGTAGCGAATTTAAAGCTGCGAAAATCATGATTCAATCATTTAGAGTGACAGAACTTTAAAATAAATATAAATAAGTAAAGGACTATGAATAAAAATGAATATGTATTATGAAAGCATTTGAATGATACTTCTTATATCATTTTTACTTTCAGAATTATGGGGTATGTTTCATGAGAGTGAGGGTAATGGGCAGATGTGAATTAATGCTCATTACTTTTTCAAGCTGAAATAAATTCAAACTAACAAGTCCGTGTGTAGCCTTAGCTTATTAGGCAATAGAAAGGCAGATACTATTTTAATTCACTTATGAATTGTATACTTAAGATGCCGGTGTCCTAGTATATGAGTCTACCCCGGGATCTGAGTGTCCCAATTTGGGCATGGTTGTTGTTCTCTGTTCTGTCTATAAGGTGTGTGAATGCCCCCCCCCCTCTTGTAAAAAGGGGCTGTGCAAGCGAATGTGATGAGTGAGTAGTAAAAGTCGTACTCTTGGCTCTATTTGGCGCTACTTCAAAGCAAGACAAGCTGATTAGGCTTAAGTCGCTGACTACCTCATCGATCTTCTCTATGGCAAAGTCCATAAGAGACAACAGACAACAACAACACTTAAGATTCACCCATATTTACATTTTTCTAAAAACAACCATCACTTTGATTCTCGATTTTATTGTCAAATATCTGTTCAATATATATAATCAGATTACCCATATTTCAATACCCAGCGTTTGCTATTTAATAGACACTTCTTGTCCAATTATTTGCATTTTAAATTTCCTTAAATGTTGTACATTTATTACATTTTTGTATTTCACTTCGCATTTACTTCGTTGATATTTTTAAAATGAGGATATTTTATTTATTGTTTGGTACAACATAATCAACATCAGGGTTATTGCACCAGAAAAAATCCAAACAAAGAAGCTACATAAGCTTTATTTGACTTATACTTTATACTGTTAACCACTATTCCTACTCTATTATGAACAATTTTAGAAATCTGTTCATTGACGGAGTACCTTACACATTGTTTTAATTTCCTGGTGAATCGGAAAGTCATTTCTTTGATGTGCTCAACAGACCATAAATAGAACTTTCTTTTTTTTCTTTATCATTCCTCTTTGTCTCTTAAAGAGACTCTTCTTTTCTTTCACGCAGTCATCAAAAGAGCTCTCATCCCAGAAAGGAAGTTTACGCACACATTGAAGAAAGGCCAATTTTTTCGAAGCATTTATACGTCCGATTCTGGCCCGAAGTGCAATCCTGAACTTTCTTTTACGTAAAGATAAAATTCCCATTTCCCAAGCCGCTATTCTGATGTCTAACTTCGATTTACTTTTTTCTACCGGAAATGATTTCGTCTACTCTTCGGATCTTCTCGTGAGATATCTGAAAATCATTCTAGTTTCTTTTTGGGGATGCAAAAAGATGTCTAACAGTATTGGTAATTTATCTTCTATATTATTTGCCACAAATATTTATGGGCAATATTTTTAAAGCGTTGTTCAGTCAATTTTCAGAAATATATTTAAATTTACTCAGATTATACAGGGGGTATTACAAAATGAAAAAGTGTTATAGAAGTTGAAAATGTAAATCCTCGTTATTATCCACGTTTTAAACTAGACGGAAAATCCACTTTTGTTATTGCCACAACTAGAAAGGTTACAAGGTTGAAATGTGATTTATATTTTATATGGAAATTTTCGAATGTCTAATAGTTTTTAAAGTGAAAATATACATTTAAAACAATCCGTCTGCAATTTCCTGTGCAGAGAAGCCAGAAAAGTAAAATATCGATTGAATTAGGTAAATTAAATTCAATACACAGTTTCATTACAAAATTTGTATTAAAAATAAAAGATCAGATAAAATAGATTTGGGGTTTCACTATCAACCAGTGCAAATAAATTGTATAAAGGAGTTAATTTTAGAGAAATCTTTGCACAGAAATTTTAAAATTGTATTTAATTCTGTGATTTTTACCTTATGTATATGAATACCATAATTTAACAAATGAAACAAAGAAAACAAATGTCGGTGTCTTGGCATAGGAGTAGTGTTTCTTTTCTGAGAGCTTGGCGTAATGGGTTCGAGTCCTGGTCCTAGCATGGTTGTTCTGTGTTCTCTCTGTAAAATGTATGAATGCCCCCCCCTGTAAAAGGGGCAGTGCAGGTGGCTGTGGTGAGGGAGTAGTTAAGTCATACTCTCGGATCTAGTTCGAACTACTTCAAAACAAGAGAAGCTTCTTTCGGTTTAAAACTCGGCTCAGGTACGGTTGCTCTACCTGTAAGGTGTATGAATGGGTTCCTTACGCATTAGACCATCCAACTTTATTGCCAAATTTGAAGTCGTCGCAAATGAGTTGCTAAACCGCCAATTATGGCAATCCATCAATGGTGTAACTCGTTGATCTTTATTGTCAAACTTAAATCCGTCGCCAATGAGTTACTAAACCGTTGACGAAGACGATCTAATACGTAAGTACCTATGAATGGGACTCTTCCCTAAAATTAAAAGGAGATGTGCAAGCAACGGTGGTGAGGGAGTAGTTAAGTCGTACTCTTGGCCCTAGTTGGCGCTACTTCAATGCAAGAGACGATTCTTTCGGTTTAAAACTCGTTGGTGCCTTGGCGAAGCTTGCCCGTGGAAAGTGCCACTAATAACAACAACAATAAAAACAAATCAAATTTGTAATGAGATCAGACACCATACTGAAAGCTGAGGAGTAGGAATTATTAATCGCCAATTATTGTTTCTATTATGATTGGACAATCCATGCACACAAATTTTGAACATAATTGATCTGTAGGAGGAGTTTTTACATGTGTGATTTATTTTCACCTTATGATACGAAATTGAATATAAAACATACAGCATCATGCAAATATGTGAACTAAGTAAAGAATGAATTTTACAGTGAGAAAACGATCCACTTTCGGTTTGACATTCCACAGATTATTAGAAATTCGGTCTGCACGGTCACTTCTGTTGGTGAACTTTTCTCTCCGCGATCGCCAGTCTCTCTTTCGACAAGTCCTACCAGTCTTTCCCAACTCCTGTGATCGTTTACTATTCGAGGAGACAATTATCTCTCTAGTTCTTCCCCTTGGCTTAATGCCGCCCTTTTCCAATGTCTGGCTTTATCTTCCCTTTCTTAGGTGGAATCAACATTGAGCCAGAAACTTTCACAGTTCCATCAACTTCTTAGACAAAATACGAAAAATTGGACATAGACTACAATGTACTGTAATGTATGTTTACTGTAATACTGTAGTGCAATATCCTAATTCGGAGATAAAATTACATTGTTATACCTTATCCTGTAGTAGAGGCAACGCATTTTTCCCATGATCTGGGTGGCTCAGATTTGAACCCTTGTTCGGGTATGATTGTTCCTTACCCAGTGTTCCATCTGGGAGGTGTGTGAAAGATCCCACCCCCTGTAGAAAATGATTGTACAACTATTTATGTGAGTGTCATCCTCACACGAGCTATAAATCAGACTTCTGGCTTTTGATACTCATCGGTCTCTACCCTTAGAAATTAATGCACGAACTCAACTTAAATTGCAAGCTTCGTTAGAGGGCTTGTTTAGGACAACTGGCATAAGTAACAACAATTACGTTGTTAACCTTGAATTTCCGACTGTGCTTTTACATAAATAATTTTGGGTACATACGTATTATACATGCCTTCGCCAATGATCGCCAGTTTAATAACTCATTGACGACGGATTTAAATTTGGCGATAAAGATCAACAGATTACATCATTGCCGGATTGCCATAATTGGTAGTTTAGCAACTCATTGCCGATGAATTTAAATTTGCTGATAAAGTTGGATTGTATAATACGTAAGTACTAATTTTTGTTCGTGTAAAAGTATTCTAAAAGCAAGCTATAGAAAAGAAGTGTATTAAAGAACCACTATTTTTTATTTTATTTATAATTTTTATTTTTTAATTTTTAATTAATTATTGCAATAATTGGAGAATCATAATTTTTTTCAAATTAATTATTATATGGTATTCCTCGCTTCAGATAAAATGCATATATGTAACTCTCTGAGGTTACCATGAACAAATTCACTCCACAATGGGTTTTTTTATTCTCGATGTATAAAACTTCTTGTGTGTCAACAAGTATACCACGTGATTTATAAATGTAACTTAGCACAAAGTTGATAGTGGACAAAATTTCGAATATGAAGGACACTTCTTGTGAACAGTTGACCAAACCGCCACCACTGAACGTAGCAATGTCCATCCTTGCATTGACCGAATGCATCAAACTGATATTCTCTTCTAGATAATTGGTCCCAGAGTGGTCAGTTACTAACATCCTTCTCCTCCTCTAAAAACCTTCCAAACAGTTGTCAAAAAACTGACAATTTTTTGACATCATATCCTTTAGACTCCCAAAATTACCTGGTACCATCAGCACTGAATTTAGGTCATTTTTTTCAAATTGTAGATGTTTTCTATGATCGGAGATTTCTGTGCATTCCTTTAAATAGTGGTAAAAGGTACCGATTCCTCCACAAATGCATTTATTTTCCTACATTCTTCCAAATTTTTGGAAATATGCAAGAAATCACCCGTGTTCTGATATAATTTGTATTATCAGTAGATGGTATCTTCTTATTTTTATTTCTAATTAGAAATAAAATCGAAAGTTACTTTTCCCTTTTTTTTCGTATACCATCTACCAAACCATTGTAGCTTAATTTCGTCCCTCAATTCCAATTTCAAGACACTTTTTGATTTGGAGACAATCAAATAATGAAGCCGTCATTTTTGTGATTGGTTCGCCTTTCTGTGCGGTCACCTTTGCATATTGATTCGCCTTTTCATTACCATAAATGTAAAGGGCACTGACACAAATACAATTAAAAATGGACGGAACAAGAAAATATATAAAAACTAAAAAAAGCCAAATTACTGACATACTAACAAAAACCTATAGGAAATGATATTGTACTATAACTGGAGAATCATGACATAATTAAATTATTCAAATTACAAATACAAAAGCAAATAGGTATATATGTAAGCATATGCAAGCATACACAGAAAAGAAAACTCTGAATAGTACGAGATAAAATACTATTAATATAAGTACAAAAATAAATGAAAGATGATTTGCTCTGCAAAAAGACAGAAAAATGAAACCTTGCTATGTTGATCTTTATAAGACACTTCCTACATTTACGTCTCTCCACAACAGGAATCGTCTTGCAAATTTTACATTTTATTACTATTCACCATCTTCTCTGTATACAGAAATGTATCAAAGTAGGATCTTTGCCACATTTTCAATTAACCCATCCTTATATATTTTTTCTAACTTTATAACCGTTATCAATAATTCGTTTTCTCATAATATTCCCTTGTTTTATTTAAACTATGAAATTTTAAGATAACTTGCTTCATGACCAATTTATCTATTTTATATTCATGCCCATCATCAATAATTCTATTTCTCATAGAATTCTCTTTATTAACCCTTAGTAGCCTGATTTACGAAAGTGATTTATTTTTAATATTAGTGTGTTTGCTTGAGGGTCTAGATGAAGGGAAAATAGTAAAAAAATCACAATATTTATTTTACATATTTATTTAGAAAAAAAAACAGGTATCAATTTTGATACTTCAGGCATTAACGCCAAAGAAATCAGATATACCTATGCATGAAATAATGCGAAACATTGATTGTTTTTATTAACGCAAGTATTTATATTCTTCAGAAAAAGAAAATATATCAAATTTGTATTCAACAAAACTTTTAGTAAAATGTGTTTACTTGTTCACTTTGCCGTGTGAGTAATATGCCATAGATAAAATAAAACAATAATGACATTTGATTTTTTTTTAAATTTCGTTGGAAAGAATGTTATACAACAGTAAAATACGTACAGCCAAACTATAAAAAAACTAATAGTAATGTGAACATTCAGTTTAAAAGATTGGTATCAAAATTGAAACTCTAGGTTATTAAGGGTTAATTCCGAATATGAAATTTCAAGATAATAACTTGCTCCATGACCAATTTATCTATTTTATATTCATACCAATTATCATTAATTCTATTTCTCATAGAATTCTCTTTTTTAATTTAAACTATGAAATTCCAAGATAATAACTTTCTTAATGACCAATTTATCAATTTCATATTCATACCAATTATCAATAATTCTATTTCTCATAGAATTCTCTTTTTTTAATTCTAACTATGAAATTTCAAGATAATAACTTTCTTAATGCCCAATTTATCAATTTCATATCCATACCAATTATCAATAATTCTTTTTCTAATAGAATTCTCTTTTTTTAATTTAAACTATGAAATTCCAAGATAATAACTTGCTTCATGACCAATTTATTATCGGTTAACAAGTTTTGTAATCAAGCGAGGATAAGATTTCTTTTCAGGAGCAAAATATTTTCCGAAAGTATTTCCTAACTTTTTCTAAAGAAGAACGAAGAAGAAAAAAATTCTTTTGAATGTCGTCTATTGAATTCCGAGTTTTTAAACTGTCAGGAAAGGATATCAAATGTCGTAAAGTAGCTCGGGACAAAAGTTTTGAGAGCAACCAAAACATTCGGTCAAATAATTTTCTTTTAGAGTAAAAAGGAAAAACGTTTACACATATAATTTAAATCTGAAAAGGCGAAAAAAACCTTTTACGAAAATCCTTAAATACCTAACTAAAGAAATAATCTAATAAAAGGAATAGATACTTCAATAAAAAATATTTTACGAATATATGCATTTTGAAGTTGAAAAATAATATCTAGCTAAATGATACATGTACTTCAGTTAGACCTTTTTTTAAAGCAATTGCAGTTAAAGGAGTTTTTTTTTAAATTTCTTATTTTGTTTATTTGTTAAATTCATCGGTAGTAAAATGCTAAGAAAATTTATGTGATACTTTGAAATTATTTAGAAACTAGTTTATCTATTTTAATAGTTATTTTTAAATGTGAACAGGCTAGAATTTTTGGCTGTAATATCAAAATATATTATCAGGATAAATTTTTTAAAGAAATTCTTTTGCTGTATTCGAATAATCTCTAAGAGTTCTTCAAATGGTGCTGTAAGGGAAACTTTCCTTGATGTGAAATATTAAATAACCAAAACATTTTAAATGACATTAAACGGGAAATCCGTAATTCGATATGAATACCATTAGACATATGTAATATAATTGCTATAAAGTATCAGTAGTTCAAGTAAAGACATAATATAAGTGTCGAACACTCTTAAGACTTTGATTTGTTATAAGAAATTCCGCCATCTAAAATGAGCAATGGAATTATGATAAATAATATTATGATATTTTGGATTTCAAAATTGCTGTCTATGAGCGGGGATTTTCTTATATCTTGATACTTTTCGTAAATATTAAAGTACAGGGTAAAGTACATTATTGTTAGGGTTTCCGCTCCTCATAACTTTTGAATAAAAAATATTAAGCAAAAACTGATTACGTATTCGTAAATTATAACTCAATGAATTTTACGTGGCAACAATGCGATTTTAGCGGATTTTCAGTCTGGATAATTATGACGTCATAAATAAAAAAGGGCGACCATGCAAGAAAAAGCAATGTGTGTATTGGGGTTTTTTGAAACTAAATCAGTCATAACTACTTAACGTCACTTCATGTCCAAGTAAAAGAAAGATCCTCCTTCGGATAATTCTATCAGACACTGGGTAACATAATTTCGGGAAACTGGTAGCGTTCTACACCAAAAGGGAGCGGGAAAACCGAGCACTTCGCAGGATAATGTTGATGGCATCCAAGGAACATTTACTCGCAGTCCACGAAAATCAACGAGACAATCAGCTGTGCAGTTACATACGCCACATACGACTATATGGAACGTTCCCCATAACCGCCTTCAGCTAAATGCCTACAAAGTACAAATTGTGCAAGCTTCTCACTTTAATAGCATTAATAAAATTCTTTGAGTTGTAATTTACGAATACATAATCGATTTTTGCGTTATATTTTTTATTCAAAAAAATTGCGAGGTACGAAAACCCTGACAATACTTAATGAATACCCTGTATATTCTGAAAATAATACTTTATATTAAAAAAACTTAAACTGCGAAATATTCCTAAGTAATATAACTCCTATAAAGTATCAGTAGTTCAAATAAAGATATAATATAAGTGTCAAATATTCTCAGGACTTTTATTTAGGATATGAAATTATGCCATTGAATATAAACATTGAAATTATGGTTAAAAAATATAATATTTTAAATTTCAAAATTGCCATTTTACGAGGGCTGTACTTATATCATAATACTTTTCGTAAGCATTAAAGTATATTCTAAAAATAAAAGTTTATAAAAAATAACTTGAACTGTAAAATATTCTTAAATAATACAATTCATCTAATCAGTAGTTCTTATAAAGGCATAAGTAATACAAGTGTCGAATATTCTCAGGACTTTTATTTAATATATGAAATTTTGCCATCTAATATGAACATTGAAATTATGGTTAAAAAATATGATATTTTGTTTTTCAAAATTGCCATTTTACGAGGGCTGTACTTATATCATAATACTTTTCGTAAGCATTAAAGTATATTCTAAAAATAAAAATTTATAAAAAATAACTTGAACTGTAAAATATTCTTAAGTAATACAATTCATCTAACCAGTAGTTCTTATAAAGGCATAAGTAATAGAAGTGTCGAATAATCTCAGGACTTTTATTTAATATATGAAATTCTGACATCTAATATGAACATTGAAATTAATTTTTTTTTAAAAAAATGATATTTTGCATTTGAAAACTACAGTCTTTTAGCAGAGCTGTTCTTATATGTTAAAATTCTTTATAAGCATTAAAATCTATTCTAAAACTTTGTAAAAAAAACTTGAACTGTTAAACATTCTTAAGTAATTTTCTTGAACAAAGATATTCAACTCCTTACTCTTTCTGTCTATACTCCTGTCTTTCTGATTCAATAATCAGTTAATATTGTGTCGAGGCTGCCTCAGTATCATACCGAACAATATTTTATTCTTTTTTCATCCGTTTACTAATTTATCATAAGAGCGAAAATTTGTTTTCAGCTTCATACCGGCTATTCAATTTTGTTCTTCCTGTCAAAAGAAATTCGTTCTAAATGTCCTTGGTGATCCGTTATGACAAGTAGGACAAGAAGAAATTGCTTGAGTGAAAATGATAAACTTCTAAATAGAAATTTATTAAAGTCTTCTGTTGGTGTTGATAATTTTCAATAAATAAAAATTAAAAAAAAACTGTTTTTGTACACATTATGCATACATACGTATGTTTATGTGTTTATTTTGAGCTTTATATATTACTAGCGTTTATATTGAGCTTTTTATATATTTATCTTTATATATTACAAGCGTTAAAATTGTGCTTTTATATATTTATCTTTATATTTTACTAGCGTT
>JAOUZG010025245.1:2884302-2901253 GCA_026289955.1 Argiope argentata | reverse complement strand
GTGTGTGTGTGTGTGTGTGTGTGTGTGTGTGTGTGTGTGTGTGTGTGGAAACCTGTTTTAATTAAGTTACCACTACAACAAATTATTTCGTAATAAATATATTCATCCAATCAAATTCAAGTAAAATTTTTTAACCTTGTAGTGGAGGACATATGATGTTAAGACAGTTTTTTTCAAATATTAATTGTTTAATTTTTTATTAATTAAATAAAAACAAATTTTCTCGCCTTTATAGTTGTTATGCTTGTTTGGTCGGGATAGCCTGGTTGGTAGGTCGTTGGATTCGCATCCCTTGGGCAGCGAATTCGAACCTGGTCACGAAGTTCTCTATTTTCAGGGTTATACCACTGGGAAGGGGGGGGGTACTGAGTCAAAGGTCATCGTTATTCGGTGCTCAGAGGATTCAACCCTGAGAAGCTACTGCACCTCCTCCTTTCGTTGTGTAGCGGAACACGAGAAAACAATTGTAATTATTGAATAAAAAGTAACTAAAATAAAAAATTTCATAATATCCAATGTAGTAATTGATTTTTAAAAAAATTGTTTTTTATATTGTCTATAAAAGAGAATTCTTTACGATCATTTAATGTTATCTAAATAAATTTTACAAACAATAGTTCTGATATTATTATCATGTTTCCTAACTTGAAATTTTAAATTCCTGTTTTTATACTCAAAAGTTTATCCTAAGAATCAAAGTTCTGATCATAAAATTGTCCTGATTCTCAAGTTTATTTTCAAAGTTATTCAACCATCTTTTCTAATGGATCCAACTGGAATCAATGAAATCTTACAATGCTGAAGCGTGAATAATTTATGCATCTCACCGTCTTCTTGGAAATCAGAACTGTTTTCGAAGTCACTCTCTGCAGTATCTTCTGACTGAGGCAGAGGAGACGCACCAAATGAATTGGTTCCACGTGTTGGAAGGAAATTGGAGCTGTTTTCGAAGTAACTCGACTCTAATTCCACTTTAAATGGAAATGAACTCGACTGACGGCAATGACTCATCAGACCCTGTTTTATCAAATGGAGATAGGGGTAGGGGTGGGACATTCTGGAATTCTGAGTTTGGAACATCTTTCTCTTAGAATCCTGATAGAACTTGAAACTTTTTTTATATTCTCTAATGTGTATCTGAGTAGTAGAACTTAAGCTGAAAAATAAAGACGAGGAACCTAGAAAAACGGCTGGATTATGGACTTTAAAAGTAAAAAGTGTCATTTATTACATTCCAAACACTACAGGACAGTCAGAAAGTATGTATTCTTATCGCTAGAATAATTATGAATATTGATGAAAGGAAGGATGAGATATAGACATATTATTTAAAGTAAACTGTGTAAATAATTTTTGAATATTTAATAACATACTTATCATTTCAGTTTTTCCGAGATTTTAATTTTAACATTTTTAAATCATGAAAGATATTATCAAATAGCATTGACATAAAATATGAATATTATATATATATATTTGTAAATCATTTATAAAGTGTTGTGTTATCTAAAACAAAATTGTTTTTCAAATTTTGATCCTCTATAAAGTTATGATGCTTTGACATCGAAAATAATTTTTTACAAATAGAAAATAAATTAAAACATATAAAAAGTGAGATATCGTGTGGAAACTGTACATGGAAGACAGAAACATAACTTTAAGTGCATTTAAAAAATATGGAAATAATTAAAACTGTTTAATAATTTTAGACTATACCAAAGCAGCTTTCTGTGCAAGAAAAAATAATCGAGTAAGCACAATCGCTTTCTTGAGCAAATAATCATTTCATTTTATAAATTACCATCGTTAAGACTAAAAAGTTGAATGTCATGGGATTTTAAGTACCAGCAAATTTCTCTTATACTTCACACAAAACTGTAAAAAAGTATATTAAAATATATTTTTTTGCTTAAATTTATTACTGATCTCCCTTTTGATTATTTTAATTTAGTTTTCAAGGTTCATCATTAGATTTCAAAAAAAAATAAATAACTAAAATTCATACATATGCTCTGTTGTGTTGTGGTTGTGACTAATGGCACTTGCCGTGGACAAGCCTCCGCTGATAGGATCAGCAGATTTTAAGCCTAAGAAATGTGTCTCTTTGTTTTACAAGTAGCGCCATCTAGGGCAAAGACTGAGCTACACACACGTCACTAGCCTTACATATGCTAGGAAATACTATATGGCATTCCAAAAGAATATTGTTCTCAATTTCATACATATGCCTTGAAATATTTATAATATGGCAGTCAAATAGAATATAGTCCTATAGACAGAATATTTAAAAGCTGAAATTTTAAAAAAAAAGTTCACAAATACTCGCTTGGACAAATGAAAAATATTATACAGCAGTTGTGAAACAAAATTCAATGTTAAAAAGAGAATGGATTGTTTATATCAATTTTATTTAATCAATGCAAATGCTTACGTTAAAATATCTAATCTTTATTTTTATTTTAGTTAATTTTTGATTAGCATTCTATTCAGAATTGTTTGTGGTGTTCTTTGCAGTTCCTACCTTCGATGCTTCTGTGACATGTCCTCACTCACTCCTACTCCATCCCTGGACGAATTCCCCACCCCTTTGACCATAGTGGACATCACGCTGATTGTCGTGCTCACGCTTATCATCCTCATCACCATACTCGGCAACACTCTCATCATTGCTGCCGTTGCAACAACTCGTCGCTTGAGAACCGTGACCAACTACTTCGTGGTCAGTTTGGCCGCTTCGGACTTGATGGTCGGTCTTCTGGTCATGCCTTTTGCTGTGGTCAAAGAGGTGACGGACGGTCTGTGGCTGTTCGGACAAGTGGCCTGCGAGTTATGGGTCTCTCTGGATGTCATGCTCTGTACAGCATCCATTCTCAATCTATGCTGTATAAGTTTGGATAGGTAAGACTATATCTTCTATTTTTTCTAAATAGCAAGTAATATTTTTAAAAAATTAAGTCAATTTCTACTAAGGTCACAAAGAAAATTTGTATTTTGGTTTCTTTTTTATTAAATAATTACAATTAATATGGATAATTGATCAAAAGATTATACATGGCCCAAAACAAAATCAAATTTATATTCACTGAAAAAAAATCAGAACAAACTTAATTGCTGTTGAATTTTCAACGCTAATTGAAGCAAAGCAAATGCGTGAATTTTCTACGCCAGTTGAGGTAACACAATACAGATTAGAATTTTTAATTTTTTTATTCTGTATTATTTTAATGTCAAGGTATTTTAAAAGGATTCCAAAAAAAACCGATTAATTAGCAATATTTTACATGCTTAGCCTAATATCTTTAGAACGTGGAAAAACTGAATTTGTTATTTATTTGGTGCAGGAAAATGAAGATTTTTTGACGAGAAAGATAGCTTCTAATTAATTAATAAAAAATTAATGAAATAATACTTGATGAAACTATATTTATACCAAATTTAATCAAGTTCAAGATAAAAAAAAATTACTTGTACTTGAGCTAATGAATAAAACATTTATAGTTTTAGTTTTACAGATTAAGTTTATAACAGGTTTGTTAACGATTGAAAATCTGATAGAATCGATTTAAAGTTATATGATGTATTTAAAATGGAGCAAATCGATTTCCTTTTTCAACCCATGATACATTTTGAATTCCAAAAGGGATGTGACGTAATAGCACACGTGACTATTTGTATACTTTATACCAATTTAATTCAGCTGATGAAAGAAAGAAAAATTAAAAGGCAGCTAAAGATTTAAATTCTCAATTTCAATGTAGGAAATGTTATAAATAGGGCTGAGTTCTAGCAACTGGGCCAAAGCTTTCAGGGTAAATATGAAGATCAGGAAGCAAATTATTATTATAATGTAAGATTGTAATAATAATAAGGGGTAAAATTTCATACAGAATATTGATCTGCTTAATTTTGTAAATATTATTTTATTTAAGTCGATATCATATTTATTTAATTTTGAGGCAAATATTGAAAAATTGATTTTGAAATTACTGTTCTTTTTGTTTGTATGAGATCGAAAACTTCTTTCTGAGTTATCTTTAGGAGTGCGATATTTTGCGATGAATGAAACTTGCCAGGATCTTAGCGATGCAGCAAAAGAATAAGATTAAATTGATAACATTTTGTATAATAGCTACAAGCATGCAAAAAATGATTTAAAAAATTAATCAATGGATATTTATATAGAAAAAGAGAAAATCTAGAAAGCCCGAGACAATTAATATGACACATCTTAGGAAAATTTTTTAAAAAATCTTTACTGTCTATTGCTTATGTTATTTTTGTTTTACAGCACAC
Source organism: Argiope argentata (assembly GCA_026289955.1). Lineage (NCBI taxonomy): Eukaryota > Metazoa > Arthropoda > Arachnida > Araneae > Araneidae > Argiope > Argiope argentata. The sequence continues at coordinate 2,896,960 of JAOUZG010025245.1, read as the reverse complement.
TTAGATGTTAATATCTGCATAACCTTGGAAATAATGCTTAAAATTAAACTCCGAATATCTCAAAGCAAGTTTGGCTCAAATTCTATTTAAACTTAAAATTGCAAATAAATGTTATGACAAAGAATGCGAGCATTGTATCACACATTTATTAACAATTTTTAATTAAATTTTTAATATTTTAAAAATTTAAAGATCAACCAATTACAAATACATTCAGTTTTTGGAAAGTGTTTAAAGAACATTATTTGATTCCAATATAAGCGGTTTCCGATTTTAAAATATATTATGTATAAAACAAATTCATGGTTTTATGTCTTTGTATATGAGTTATTCATGTAGTAATTTGAAGATTATAATCTTATTGTAGAACGGCAATGTTTTAGATTTGATATGTCTATAATTTTTAATGTTTATGAAATTTTTCTCTGCGTTAAAATCAGTAAGGGCTACTTAAAATTTCTCTTACCATCTCGTAATTTGTTTCTTGATTTTTATTTTCTCTAAAAGCAAATTTTGCATTTTTTAAAGACAATAGTTTAATCTATAAATCATAAAAATAATTTCCTGTAAGCTGTTAGTTTAAAACAAATTTAAAACGCTTCTTTCTTTTCTGAAGATACTGTTGGCTGTTTTTTAGAGGATACTGTAAATATTTATTGGGTATCAAACGAAAAAAAAAGAAAATACTCAGAAGTTTATTAGAAAATTTTATGGCAAAGGCAAAACTGGTTTTAAAAAATCACAGGGTAATAAAAAAATGTATGATTAAACAAATTTTCAATATCAAAAAAAAAAAAACCAAAAAAAAACCCTACAAAAGTAAAGAGGAAGTGTAAAAAAATCGCGCATAAACACACAAACAAAATAAATGTTGTTTGAACACGTAAAGCAAAACAGGTGATGTTTCACGTTTTTTGTTTCAAATTTGCTGGGAATAAAAATTTTATTTATTTTGAAAATACTCTTATTGTTATCTATTAGTTTATCTTATTTTATTTCTATTATCTGATGGAGTCCTGTTAGAAAAATCATTATAACTCTCGTTTCAAAAAAATGCAATAATAACTCAAATATGAATAATACCCGATTGAAGACTAAAACAAAAAGAGCACTGGATATCAACCAAAAATAATAAAATATTCAAAAAGCTAAAAAGGAGTATTTTTTATGTCTTTCTTATATCATTTGCTTTCTGTCTTAAGGGAAAATCCATGTACTTACTATATTATGCATAACTCTATTCACCTATCAACACACTCCATGGTACTTTCGAGTGCATTTAGGAAAAAAAAAGGAGCAAAATAGCTCCATATATTCTCTAAATGACTCACCCGATCTTTATCCTTTTAGTAATATACAGCAGCATGAAAAACATAGACATGTGTTTTAAGATAATGGATGAAAGAAAGAAAAATACATCAGCGTTTTCCGAATACTTCCATTTCAGCTTCTGATAACAAATTTTGCTGGAGACCGTTAATGCCTGCTTATAAAGAAAAAACAAATCAACTGCTTAGAACCATTAGCGAAAAGCTGAAAAAAAATATGGAAATATATTCTATTTTCTGTTGTTATTTTTATGAGCATAGTATTTTAAAAGCAAGTGGGACAAAAATAGAGCATATTGAAATTAAAACAAAAATAACATTTTATTGGTACTTAAATGTTACCAAAAAGAAATACCTTTTCGATAAAACAAGCCGGTCATATATTTCTATGTTTCATCGAAAGTAGTATTATTTTTAGCATCGAAAGTAGTTTTAGTTATAATTTTCCAGATGCTTTAATATAATGGGATATTCTAGTGAAAGACTTGTTGATGCTATGCAAGAGTGACTTCCTTTTTTCTTTCAGAAATATTACACTTCTTAAAAGCGCATGTATGCCTTATAAATACTTCTTTGGTAAAAGTCAAGTGTATAAAAAGATGACGAGGATTCAATAAAGTTATTTCGAAAATTTAGCTTTATTATAAGGAAAAACATTGTATCTCAGTAACGTTTCTTATATTGAATTTAAAAAAAACTTAACAAGTATTTATATATTTGAATATATTTATTACATATTTAAAATTTCTTTAACCCCCAAATTCGCCAAATTGCGATTATGCTCTAAAATGGTTTCAGGATTTCATCGATAAATATGAAAACAAGTTGTTAAAAATATGGATTTTATATTTTAAAAAAGTATCAAGTAAACATTTAGAAATAGTCATATAATTCCATTTTCAAATAAGATATTATATAAAGACGAAGATGAACGTAAATAAATGTGATCATTCCTCCAAGAAAAGAAAAGAAATTGGGGCCGGGATGGCCTGGTTGGTAGAGCGTTGGACTCGTACTCCTTAGATTATGAGTTTGAAACTCACCGGCCAAAAGATTCCCCGAGTGTGTGGCGGCTGGCGTTCGTGGTCACCAAGTCTTCCATATCGGGAGTAATATCACTAGGAGTACTGGGTCAGAGGTGATAGTTCTCTGTTCCAGGTTTAAATTACGATCTGGGATGAATGCATGAATGAAGTCCACCCCTCTAAAAAGGGTTGTGACGTGTGTGTAGCTAAGTCGTACTCTTGTCCCTAGATGGCGCTACTTGTAAAACAAAGAGACGTATTTCTTAGGCTTAAAATCTGCTGATCGTATCAGCGGGGGGATTGTCCACGGCAAGTGGTATTAGTCACAAAACACAACAAAGAAAAATTTTGTATGCAGTTACCTCATCTCTTAATGTTATTAAATAATTAAAACTTGATAAACTGGAATTTTTTGGAAAATGAAGTTTTACTGTGATTAAAACTGACCAAGTTATGAAGCTTATAATTTTTGATATTATTTGAGAGGCTTCTTGACGAGCAAGTCTCTTCATCAATAATAGAGATACTGTTTAACTTTTACGTCTGTTATCATCTACAATTTGTCACTTGCTATTTTTGAATTGTCTCCAATTTGTCACTTGTATTTTGAATGACATTGTCTTTCAAAACACTAAGAAATTCAATATATTAACTTCATTCTGAAATCAGACTTCTGTACATATAATCTTTTTTCATATAATTCTTTATCGAAAATCTAAGAAGAGGATTTTTTTTTTTACTTAGTTTTCCTTAAATGGCAGCAAGTTAAAAGATTCTTGGAAAAAATTTTAACCATGAAAACTTACTAATGAAATATTTACAGAATTTTTGTAGATATTTTTAAAACGACGTAAGAATGATTCGTTAAGGTATTACAATTTTTAGCTAGAATTCTGAAAAAAAATGTTTAAAGTAAAAATTATCTCAGTACTACGAGAGTTACGTTTTGTTTTTAGTTTCAATAGACCAGCGTAAAGGATAGGACAAAAAAAGCGAACATAAAATGTGTAACCAAAAAATTATGCAAAAGAAATATTACTTAATACATTTCATACATTTTTAAATTCATACATTTTTCATATCAATACATAAAGTTTCCGAATCCCTATTCGAAAAACGTTGTCATTATTGCCTTTGTAGAAAGCTTAAATAACCCTTTATAAGTTCATCTTTATTTAATAAGATATGACCATACTAGCCATTTTCTCAACTCAAAAAAAAGTTTCATTATTAATTACATTCTGGGGTACGACAGGAGAGAGCGTCGCCTCCTTTCCGCCAAGGATATTTATCGCCAAATATGGCAACCCAATGTTGTCACTGGAGGATATATTGCTTCGGGAGATAAGACGCAAGAGTGCGGGGAGTTGGCAATTTTGAAAAGTGCGCTAAGGGGGGGGTGATTTTCTCTACGGATCAAACCATTCTTGTTGTGATGGGAAGAGGGGACCAAGACCTGAGTTGGTCACAACAGAAAATCTTGTTGAATAGATTGATGGCGAGGTATGTAGGCAATGAAATAACATAAAATGTACAAGACAAAAATAATTAGTAAATAAAAATAGAAAATGGAGGGACTGAAAGATGCGAATAAAAGCTTATTTACAAAAATCAATAATATGAAATCTCATTGACCCACCAACCCGCCACGAAGGCAACATTAACACTGGCGGGAACTGTGGTTGAGTCCTAATGGCCATCACTGGCCACGGTACAACCCTCCCCGTAAGGACTACGTCTCGTCATCGATGGGGGGAGTCTAACCTCCACTAACCTCCAAGGGTGGTGAGATTCAACCACCATACCGGAATCGTCTCATCCTCATTACGAGATGATCCCCTGGGTGATAGAATAATATGAAAAATGAGAGAGAAAAAAGAAATAACTTATGAAAGAAAACATTTTTTAAAAAAAGCACAACTCAACATTAATTAAATGTTTAATTTTTAAGAGTCAATACATATCATTGCGATCTAAGCGTTATTCAGCTTTTCTATTTAAATATTATTTGGATATCAAGAAAGGAAATTTCAGAAGTTTATTAGAAAAATTAGAACTTCTATGATTAAAATATTTTAGGATTATTATATGTATGTAAATATTATGATATAAATGTTTAAGATTTAAAAACCACAAAAGTAAAAAGGAAATATAAAGAATAGAACGTAAACTATACTGAAAAAGTACAGTAAAAATATACAAACTTTTTGTGGCAGAAAAAAAAAACTATGCAGTTTGAACACGTAAAGCAAAAGTAATTCAACATTTCAAAACCAAGGAGAAAACATGATTTTCAGCGAATACAAATATTCGATTTTGAAAAATTGTTGTCGGCGACGAGATGGGCAGGTCAGCATACGAAAATTTCTTCTTTGGAAAAATAGTATTTAGCCTTCCCGTTTCATATTCTATTTTTAAAAGAAACCTCAAAGAACCTTCTGACTAACGAGGATTTAAAAGGAGCGTTAAGGTTCATCTGTACTCAGTGATAGCAATGCTTTTCGAATAGAGGATCAGGAAACTATGACAAATATGTGAATCTTCGCAGCAACTATGTCGAAAAAATATTCTTTGAATATTCACACTAACTAGGTCGAAGAGTAAGTATGTTTGTAAGTAAGTATAAAACGGTAATACTCCGTTTATACACTCGGTAATGCTCAGTTTATTCTGAGATATTTCCTTTTTGATGGTTAATCCAACCTTTAAAAAAGTATCATCGTATTAACGTGAATTGTTCTTCTCTGAAAAGCAATTCATTGATATGAAAGTACTCCTTCTTTCCACCATTTTCTCTGTCATATTTTGTAAGCAACTTGTTGTTGTTGTTACTTATGGCAATGACCATGGAGAAGCCCCCTTCTGATACAGCAACAGATTTAAGCCGAAAGGAGCATCTCTTGTTTTTTGAAGTAACGCCAACTAGGGCCAATAATACGACTTTAGCTGCACACTCACCACATTTGTTTGCACAGCCCCTTTTTACAGGGGGGCACATCTCACACATCTCACAGATAGCACACAGAATAACAGCCATGCCCGTACCTGGACTCGAATCCTGGAATTCCAGAACACAAGGAAAACGCGCTACCTCTGTGCCAGAAAGCTGGCTTTAAGCAACTGGTTTCAGTCTTAGGCTTATGATCTATATTTGATGAAGATTTTAATGTGTTTTTACAACGAAAATAGGGGTGCAGTACCTTCTGAGAGTATGAACCCATGAACAGAAGTCTGACTTCTAATTCATACGAAGATGACACACACGCACACTCGGTTGTACAACCCCTTTTGACAAGGGGGGGGAGGAATTCACACACCTCACCGATAGCCCACAGAAGAACAACCATGCCCTAACAGGGACTCGAACCCGGGAAGCTCAGATAACGAGGAAGACGCGCTACCCCTATGCCAGGAAGCCGGCGATATGTTTGATGCGTAGTGAAAATGAATCTATGAATAAAACTGCATCCAGAAGCGCATAACCTACAAAGCAGTTTACGATAATTCCTACGCATTTGAAGATATAACGTTATATAGTTTATGCAATTATCAGAGACACATTTTCTACAAAAGGATTTTAAATTATAGTATATTAAGGTTTCTGCTACAGTATCTGTTAAATTTAATTTTATATTAACCAGAACAGCTATTATTGAATATTTCCTCGAGAGGTGTGAAAATCAAATTTCTACAATTAATATCCAAATAAAGTAAAAAATTATTCAATTTTTTTTAAATATTAAATTATTGGGAAGGTATGACTCATTTCTAAATTCGTTTTTATGTATTTTTTGTAATATATGTATGCCCTTGAAATGGGTTGGGAATAATTTCATTCCCTTTTATGAGTTTTGCATGTTTTTAAGACTTCCGGTTAGAAAAAATAGGGCATTATAAATGGCCAAAAAATGGTAACTACTCTTTCTTGAGTGTTAAAAACAAAATTAAAACTTCTTCCAAATCTCTTCTTGTCAAAAGTTTTAAATTCTACACTTTTATAAAGGGCTCATTAAGGGTTCATTAAAAGAGATTTTGATCATGATTTAATTTTTCTGAAGAAAACTGTCCAATATTGGTAAAATTAATACAAACGCTTTCTTGTAATTTCAAAATGTATATTATAAAAACTCTTGGTTTTTGTTTAGTGCGGGATTCTTAGAAATATTGTAGGAATAGAAAGAATGATGAGTTATATATTCAATTAACAGGAATAAAAAGTTTTGGTTGTTTAAATTGAATATTCAGAGGTTAAAATGTTTTAATATAAATTGCAAGTTTTCAGATAAACCGGTATGTTTAAGAAAAATAAGTTAAGAATACGAAGAATATAGTGGATATGTCAATAATATGCAATTTGTTTGTATTAAGTCCGTTTTTCCGAACCTTTAATTTTTTCAACTTTGGCGCATTCAGATATTAAGAAATATACTTTATCGTTAAAGTCACTTTTTCTTCAACTTAATAGACATGTAATATATTTCGTGGATTAATAGTTTGCATGTATTAATGTCCATACTATAAACTATTCATTGTGAGGGAATTATTCTGTTGAAAAATAATAATATAGCAATAAGACTATAAGAAAATATCTAAAGGATTTGATAAAAAATAGATTTTCATTCATTTTACATATAGTTTATTATATTATCAATGTTTACTAGTCCAATTTCTTGCTATTGTTCAATCAAATCAAATAATATCGGCGATAACCTTAACATTCTCCAAATCTGTATAAATCTAGAGCTTAGCTATTTACTTTTATAAAGGAAACCACTTTCTTTTGTTCTCACAATGCTTTATTTATATTGAATGTAATACTTATATCTTTAGGGACCTTATATTTCTGAGTTACTTTATACTCTTGGTATTTCCAATTTCTCCGGAGAACGAATTTATTATTTTTGTTCACAATATTAATTTACAACAGTTTCTTTCAGAATTTTAAAGATATTTGATAAATCTTTCATATATACTTTTAATCGTTAAATTATTATTAAAAGTATCCATGAAAATCACTTTAAAATATATATCTTTTGAAAATAGGAAAAAAATACGAAACTTAAAGCTCGAAGACTTACATAACATAAGATCTCAAAGCAATAATAAACTAATAACTCCTTAGAGAAATCTAAAAGCATAACTACAATTCTTATATATACAAAATATAGCTTTATTCCATGCCTCGATATGATATTGAATTGTTTTCAATCCATTCGAATTTTGTTCAATTCCTAAATTAAAATGACATTGGTAATTTGTTGTAAATTGATCTCTCAGGACAACATCAATCTACTTCATTTTTCAAATGAACTACTATTTTCACGAATTATATTCTATTAAGAATTCCTTATTCATTTTGTTTCTTTCATTTCGTATGAAGTATCGTCATTAATTAATATGATATTTTTTGACTCGTTCCGGGATTTACGTATTTTTGATGATTAAACTTGAAATTACCGTTTGATGGCCAATTATTTAAAAGAAAAATAATCTAGATGTTTATAAGTTTACTAACTTCGCTTTATGCTCTTATGGCAATAAGGATAAATTTCTTAAATATGAACATAAATTCAAAATGGTCAGAAGAATTTGTAGATGGAGTTTATCAGAAATATTCTTTGATAAAAGTAAACCATATTTATTTTTGAAAAAAATATTATATTTTTGTTTAACAAAATAAGACATCAAATAAAAATCAAAAATATCTTTTACTGTTGTATATGCCTTTAAATAAACCATAACTTTGAATAATAAATAACATTTTGCACAAAAACAGAGAAAAAAATTTATATTAGTATGGATAACATATTTTCTACAATGACACATGCCCAACGTTTTGAAATTAATTATTTTTTATCATCTGAGAACATGATGTTGCTTTGGTTAAGAGGTTTTGATGTCACCGAAATTTAAAAGCAAAATATATTTTTATTTGCTATCACCAGCATTGCATTATCATTATGTATGCGTCTTTGATAGCAGATTCATTTTTAAAATGTTGACCTGCTTTTTCCAGTATTGCTTTATTATTACGTATGTTTCTTTGACAGTAGATGTATTTTTAAAAGGCTGACGAAGAACTATGATATATAAGAGCTCCAAAACTTTGTCGGCTAGAAAAATAAAAGAAAAAGTCGGCAATATATATATATATATATATATATATATATATATATATATATATATATATATATATATATATATATATATAAACACAGAGAGAGAGGGAAGCCTCTTGATTGCTTCAAATTGGATTAAATTGGTTAATGACTTAAAATAGTTAAGACAAATAATGACTTAAATATAATAACATTCTCACATGATAACTCGAAATTTATGATCAAAAATTTCATTTTCTTTTTCAGATGTTTTTTTAAAAATATTTTATAGTAGATCTATAATTATTTCGATAAAATGATCATTAGAATATCTGAAATACATAAAAATTCGGGAAAAAAAACAGCCTCAAAAATTAAAGAGAGAAAAAAGTTATTAGGTGTCCAAAAAAATTGCTTTAATTAATTGAGTTTGCTTTTAATCTTTTGAAGCTTACAAAAAAGGCTGCATAGTTCACATTAAAAAATTCGCATATTTATTTTTGTGTGAAGGTCTATTATATATAAGTATTGACATAAAAGCTCAGAACGTAGATAATTATTCCCGTGCAAGAAAAGATTCGACGTGATCACAGTTAATATATATTTTATTTCTTTTCTAAATTCGGCACCATTTCCTTTCTCAAAATTGATTTGGATTCTCTGAGATTCTCATAATTGGGCTTCGGATAATTGGAGATTCCTTTAAATTGGTTTCAGTCAGCTTCTTCTAACACATACTTTTCTTTTGCGCAATCAGCATTTTACCCAATGGTACATATAGAATGATGATTGACTGAAGTGCTCAAATACGATTGGAGTCAAGGTAGTCAAGTTAAAGTCAAGGTAGAAATGCTTTAAATTTTTCCCTTTCTAATACAGTGACAATATCAAAATTTTAATGATTAGTATTATTTTGATTAAATTAAAAAGTTCTTTTCCCATTGCAGTAATAAATCATATTCCTCCAATTTTGCTGTAGAATTTAAGGTATTTTTACAATTATAAATAACATTCATGTATTTCATGATATTTAGAATCCAGTCACAACAGAACTCAATTTTTTATTCATGTATATATTTCTTCATTCTTTCGAATTTTAAGGCTCCTAGAAAGGTCTAATTTAATTGAAAAATAATTTATTCTAATCGTTATAATTTTGAGTTTTAATCGTATTATGAATTCGGGTAATCAAACGTATATTTTCTAATTATCATGTTTTCGTTATAATTGTATATTAATTATCTAATATTAAATATAAATGATATTTCAATAAAATCTAAAAAAAAGCTTTATTGAGATATGAAAAATCTGACAAATAATTATATGTATTAGAACATCAATTTTATATTAATAAGCTGTGAAATTATTATTTAAATTTCCTTATTTTTAAAACTATAATAATAATATTCTTTTTATTTTGCATTTTTAACTATTATGAAGCCGGTGTCTAGATGCAGATCTAGTGCGTTTTTCTTGTGATCTGGACGTCCCGGGTTCGAGTCCTGGTCCGGGCATGGTTATTCTTCTGTGTTCTATCTATGAGGTGTGTGAATTTGCCACTCTGTAAAAAGGGTGTGTGCAAGCGAATGTGATAAGTGTATGTCATCGTCATATGGGCTAGAAGTCAGACTTCTGCCCTTGGGTGCTCGGGGGTCCATATCCCCAAGAAACTATTGCAACCCTCCTTCAACTATAAAGCGGACACGTCATTATCATCACCGATTATTATGAATAGTCTAAGAATTCTGGACTCTTAAGGATTTTTTTAGTAAACAATAAAATTTATATCAAGATTTATTTTTCAGAATTGCTTATAAAATATGAATTTTCAAGGACAAAATAGGAAAAAATAGCAAAACTTTTGAATGCATGATTATAAGGTCTTATTTAAATTTAATCAAACAATCAGATATAGTCTCGAATGTAATTATCATCAATTACTATGATGTTTATTGAAGTAAAGGAAAATAACTCCTTACTTTGAAAACTTTTAAAGAAAGAATTTAAAATAATAAAGTGTATTCTTTATAAAAGTTCAGAATAATGAATTAACTACTTTATTCTGCCTTGAAACTGAAGACTTTTTTAGGTACTCAAGGGAAAAAAGTTATAAGTAAAAAATTGTTTTTGATATACTAAATGCTGTTCAAAAGAAAGTTACAAAACGCAGCTACAGAATAATGGGAAAACACCACATATCTCATTTTCAACCACATTACTTTGAGGTCGAGGAAAAAATAAGACTACAGCTTTTACAAGAGCATAAGAACATTTACATCGATTCAGTACCAAACGATAATGTTTCGTCGAAACTGAAGATAAACTTTTTGTAACTGTGACCGAGATCTCTATTATACGATTGTCAAGAGTAATTCTGGATAGTTCTTTTTTCTATAATCGTTGCGAGTTAGAAAGGAAGAATATTCGGATTTATTTTTCTTTTGCTTTCGGCATTTTCTAGTCATAGTCCACAAAAGCAACATATGTAGAAAGGAAAATTAAAGTCGACTGATAAAATGTTTTGCAATGTGATTTTTCGATATTGATTTGTATTCAAAGGTCCTCCTCTGGACCATTCTTTATTTTTTCTGTTCAATAAGCGCAGGCGTTGAATACGAATGAACTGGAACGTTTCTTGATGCTTCCGTATTAATGCGAGATTAATTGTTCTATCTTTTGGGGAAAAAAAGGAAATTTTTTTGAAAAGATTCCAAACGAATCTTTGAATGTGTGAAAATTTTTCATCAACATATTTACTCTACAGACTCTAAGATTTTCTACAGTTTGTGTAATACAATGGGTACCAAGATATTAATTCTTTATTCCAAGAAATATTTTGAGAAATTTTATTCAATAATAAAAATAACTAAGTTTTCCTATCAACATACTTTGCATGGTTTTGACATATTTTTGTTTTCATAAAGGTGTATTTGGCTAATTATTTAAGCATTACTAAAATAAAGGGATGGTATGCAGTTTAGGAATATGAATTATGTAACTAAATCTTTATTACAAAGCATTTATATCTAAATTTTCTATCGTCAAAGTTAGGCGCACTTTTAGATTTTTTTTTTTCATTTTTGAAAGAAAAATCGGTTTATACAAATAAATGTGAATTGTTTTCTATTACTTGATATCTATATTTAATTTAAAAGTCATTTTCAGGAAAATGACAAAAAAGCATTATAACTATAAATCTCAACGATTAGTAATGATTTCAGTATCTGCAAAGGAAATTCTCTAAAAGTGATTAGTATGTACGTAGTGTGTTTAATGTAATTTTTTGCTTAAACTGTATCTTACGTAACTGATTAATACTTCTTATAACTGTAAGTTAATTATACGTTATTATGTAAGAGTAGAGGTTTTTAACATCGATAACAAACATGCCTATTTATCATTAAAGATTTGCGATTTAAAATTTGATTTCATAAGCATTTTTATTTTCTCTAAAGATAAATTATTATAATGGTAAAAAAAAAGAATTCATAAATTATTTTCGGGGTTTCCGTACCTTATAACTTTCGAATAAAATATGTTTCCCAAAAACGATTACGCATTCGTAAATTATACACAAAATTTTTTATTAATGATATTAAAGTGCATAAAAAGCGTATTAAAAGCTTATATTAAAGCTTGCCCAATTCGCACTTTGAAGGCATTCAGATGAAGGCGGTTATGGAGAACGTTCCATATTGTCCTATGCGGCATATGTAACTGCACAGCTGATTGTCTCGTTGATTTTCGTGGACTGCGAGTAAACGTTTCTTGGATGCGATTAACATTTTCCACAAAAGTGCTCGGTCTTCTCGCTCCCTTTCGGTGTAGAACACTACCAGTTTCCTGAAATCGTGTTAACCGGCGTCTGATAGAATTATCCGAAGGAGTATCTTTCTTGTACGTGGTCTTGAAGTTACGTTTAGTAGTTATGACAGATTCAGTTTCGTAAAACCACAATACACACATTGCTTATTTTGCACGGTTGCCATTTTTATTTATGACGTCATGATTACCCAGACTGCAAATGCGGTGAGATTGAATTGTTGTAACGTAAATTTTTTTATGTTGTAACTTACGAATGCGTAATCAGTTTTTGCGTAATATTTTTTATTCGAAAGTTATGAGGTATGGAAACCACGACAATAATTAATAAACACTCTACACACACACACACACACACACACACACACACACACACACACACACA
>JAOUZG010025245.1:2845985-2875330 GCA_026289955.1 Argiope argentata | reverse complement strand
TACATAAATCTGTTTTAAATATTCAAAAGCTTGTATTTGATTACTGTTCATAAAACTGTTTTAAATATTCAAAAGCTTGTATTTTTTCAAAAGCCTCTGATATAGCAATCCATACAATCCAACTAGTAATACCGGATATCCAAAAAGTTCCCGTACACCAAATTTAAAAAATCATTTTTCCTGATTTTTTTTCAAGTATATTACATTTTGCCATACGAGTAATGAAACCACGGACATGCTTGAAGCTTTTTTCGGCGATCGACTTATCCCAAAAAATCTTTGGACAACTCGATCCCCTGATCCGACCATTCCGGACTTTTCTCTGTTTAGATATTTAAAGGACAAAATTTACGAAAGTGATCCTCAAACAATAGATGATTTGAAAATCGCAATTATCCAAAGCATACAAGAAATCACTCCTAGCATGTTAAAACGCGTTTCGAAAAACATGCGCAAACGAGTTCAACTTTGTCTCCAAGAAAGAGATGGACATTTTGAACATTTATTATAAATGCAAATTCAGTAATTTTTACTTAGTTATGCTAAAAGTGCCTTTGATCATTGGCATAAAAATAATTCTTTTTAAACCTGTTGTTTTTGTAAAATAAATTCACAAATCATCAGTAAGGGAACTTTTTGGACACCCTGTACTTAGGTGCCTACTTCAATGCGTTGGTTCTTCTAGCATCCATATTGATTTCGGATTTTGGCAACTTAGCAAAGAAGACGGTATTATAAAATAGTTTTTAACCGTTCTATTTTACTTTTCATTCCCATATTTTTATATCATCCATTCTTGTTTATTTCTGTCTTGTTTTTTCTTACCATTGTAAATTTAATGAACATTTCGTTCTTCATCCCCTCCAGGGTCATTTTACATTCCAGCATTTATAATGGTGTACGTTTACTGGCGGATTTTTGCCGTTGCCCGCAAGAGACAAGCTGTCCTGATGCAGACGACGGGCACCAGCCTCAACAAGGAAAATCAAGGTTCAGACAGCAACTCCTCGACGATGGGGGACAACTCGCTGCACAATGCGGACAACCAACGAATCTTGAAAGAAAATCCTCCGATGGACCCCCCTGGGGTGGAAGAAATTTCCCTCCCTTTGTCTCAGGTTAAAATAGAGAATAATTATATTTTAATGATTTTTGTTTTGACGAAGAACTCCCGATTTAATAATTATTATTGATATAATTGAAAACCCATGGTCTTATGTATTCTTATATATGTGCGTATACATGTTTTGTTCATCTTCCTTAATGACTAGACCGATTTTACTTGAATTCTGCATATTTATTCTTTCAAAAAAGAAAAAAAAAGACGATAAACTTTTTCAAAATATAAAATTTAATTAATATCCTATTTATTTGAAATTGGCTGAAAATTTGAATTGATGAATAATAACTCGGGAAGAAATTATTTTACATAAAAAATGAATGAATAAAACGATATCATCTTAAAATTCAAAATGTCTCTTTTTTAGTGATACAAATTCATTTCTGTGTACTTTATCGAATCTTTTTTAATTCTTTTAAAACTTATCTCATGTGATTTTGAATTAAAGTAAAACTCTGTTCTATTCTACCATTTTTTTAAAATATGCATTATTTGGAATTGTGTTATAGATTTAAAATAGTTATTTAATGATTTGTAAAAGAACTAAATGAAATAATTGATGTTCCCTTTCATTTTCTAACGATTGCTAATGATAAAGCTTAAAGATCTATAGCCAAGTGTTGTAGTACAATAAAAGAACTGGTGACTAAAATGTTTACAACAAAATTATTTTTATATTAAAAATACTATACAAAAAAGTATTTAAATGTGAGCAACGTGATTATTTAAACTATTATATTTTATCCTAAAAATTATTATTTAAAATTTAATATTTTTTAATTATTATAAAAAAAATTTCTTTAGATTTCTATAATGTTCGTTTGGAAGATTTTTAAATATCTAATATTTATGGTTACATATTTAACGTACTTATTTATGAATTTTTTTAAAAAAAATTTGAAATCAGACCAGTTGTAGATATATGGGAATGGGGTGCTCTAATTTTCAGTATTATTTTAAGTAATTGAGAGATAATATAATTTTTTCAGAGATAATATAATTTTGTGCTAATTAACTTATTTTATTTCTAATTTTTTAAATATATGAAAAAATTTTCGGAGATCCAGTGAAATAGTGCAGAATAGTTATTTTATCAATTTTTACGTTTCTATCAAAATAGTAGCATCCTATTTTGTATTATAATAAAATAAATGATACTAACAAATTAATTTAGCCATTTAAATACTGAGACTTTAATTTCGAAAAAATGCATACAGAATGTTTGGATATTTTTATCATGTCAGAATATGATATTATTTTTGGAATGAGGTTTTCTGGCGTCAACAAAAATCCGTAGGCGGAAAATAAAAATTTTATTGTTTGCCCGAGCATCTTAAAAAAATCAGCTTTTAATAACGAGATGCCATCTCATTAACAAAAGATCCGAAAAAAAAATAAGTTAATGACTACAACAAATAAAACCTAAAAAAAATGTAATTTTGAGCACGCGATTATATAAAATGAAATAAATAGGAAATGTGGTATTTTTTAAACAATAAATTCGAGACAAAAGTTTTTTATGATCGTTTGCGATACTAAAGTGACTCATTCAATGAAATTATTAAAATGAATAAAAATATAATTTAACGCGCGCGAGCACGTGAGGATTGGCCGTTCGAGAAATGATGTTCTGACATGATACAATAAAATATGCATGGCGGATTTCATTCTAATCTTTTTATTTTATATTTATTTAATAATTATTAAAAATAAAATGTATATTATGAATTCTTTAATACTTAATTTAATAATTATCCATTATGTTCTGTGTGTAACTTGAACCTTTTGGCATTGTAGGTTCGAAATGCTAGCACAAGGAGCTGTGGTGGAAGACGAAGAAGTTCGTTCTCCATCATGCGGTCCAACGCCTTCTTCCTAAGCAGACAGAACACTTACAACCCAAACGTTACAACCAAACTGTACCATCAGAAAAACCACCACCATCATCATGATGATAAAAAGGATTGGAATCCTGGCGACAACGAAGAACAATCGCCAACCTTGGCGAGAAACAAATCTCAAGATGATCCGGATCAACCTTACCACTGCCAATATTGCCATCCGAAGAAGGAAAGTCAGAAGACGACTCGTTTGACAATTCGAAAAAAGGATGGCTACGAAAGGGCAGCATTCCAGAGAGAACGAAGAGTAGCTAAATCACTAAGTGTAGTCGTTGGTGGTTTCATAATTTGCTGGCTTCCATTTTTCATCGTGTACCTCATAGAGCCATTTTGCAAAAGTTGTGTCTTCCATCCCACTTTGATGGCATGTTTAGTATGGCTCGGATGGGTGAACTCTGCTATCAACCCATTCATCTATGCTATGAATAACAACGATTTCAAGAAAGCTTTCCTACGATTAACCATCGACAAATGCAGATGTTGCAGAAAGACGAGGAAAGGTCACGACCCACAACAGTTCATCTGAATTCTGACGCTTTTTGGCGTCATTCCAAACTAAATTATGAAGAAGGAAGAAAGCTTTATGGCCATATGAAATGGCAAATAACTGCTGAAGATTCTTCCTTGCTTATCTCCACTTTCTTAGGACATCAACTTCCACAGAGGCTATTGTAAGTTTTTTCCTCTTCATCGGCTGTTTTGAAGAAAAAGAATGATTGTGAGATATATGGACCAATTTCCATTGAGGTTGATGTTGTATTCATTCCAAGATTCCACAAGATTGTTTCAAAGCCATGCGGAATGGCTATGTGATAAAATGTATCCCATTTACTATTTATAATTGATATAATTTAATCCAATCAGTCACTCCGTGGTATTACCCTGAAAATAACTACAGTGAAGTACGATTAAAAGAAGTGCAGCCCATGATTGCAAACTAATAAAAACAAGAGATAGCTATAAGCAAGTTATAAAGGAGAATTGCATGAATTTTGAAATGTTCTCATAAAATAGTTTGATCTCATGACGAAGAATTTTTTGTCTGAACAGAAGTATCCTGGATTCATTTCTCTATTCACCCGCATTTATTAATTCAATGTGTGAAAAAGCAAACACCTAAAATTTTTTAATGAAGTGCTGGTAGTTCCTACAACTTAGGAAAACAACTTGGAATTTTTATTTGAAGAAATAAGTGTTTTATTCTACACAAGCATAAGAACAATATGAAGTATAAATCTTAAACAACATTGATACAATTTCAAATCATCCGAATATCGACGAGTAAAAAATATCATTACTCATTTGTTTGTTATTCTAGTCACTTGTATCTGATGTAACAGTGTAGACTGACTTTTACATATTTTTGTTATGCTATTCTTAAGCAGACGATATGTGTTTCAAATTGCCTTTAACAATTCCATTCCCCCAAAACCAAAGAATGAACTTGACTAATTTATAGAATATTACTGTTGTAGAATTTCGTTTTGTCAATGTTACTTATTTATCGTCTAACATATACTTCTCACAAAAATTTAGGGCATTAATATTGTCACTCTCCGGTGACTCTTTCCGTTTTTACTTCGACTTTTAGAATTCCTAGTCGTCACTTTTCCACATCAGCATTGAGATTTTTCCATTTAACAGCGGAGAAAAACTTGTTAGTTGAACTGTTAGTAAATGTATGCAAACATTGTTCCTTTCAACTAATTTATGTTCCTAATTTTTGTGAGTAGTTTATTTACATAAACATTTAGTTTAAAATAGAATGATTTTTGTTTCGAATCTTTCAGTTTATTTTTTTTTCTTCCAATATAAACATGAATGATTTCTAAATATTATATTTTTATTTCAATGAGCTTATCACAATATTGCTTCATATATATATTTGTACCATTTCATGATGTGCATGAATAATGTAGAATCAAGTCACTGTCATTGTTAGGCAATGTAATAACTTACGTATAATTGTGTTTGTGTTAATGTATTTCTCAAAACTGTGTTGTATTTGTATTTATTGACTTTATTTGCAATAAATAAACAATTAAAGTCACATTCATTTATTTTTTTCAAAATAATGCATTTTATAACATTTCTGGGAATTCAATTTTCTTTGGCCATGTCATTTAAAATGCAGGATATTTATTCTAATCCAGGATCAGGGATTATTTTTTGAATCTTTAGAGATAAATAAATATAGAGATGATACTCAAATGATGTAAACAGCTATATTTTATACCGTTTAAATTTGACATTATATTACTGAAATATATACAAAATTTAAATTGAAAAGCAGTTTTAATGATGAATATATTTTTTTATGTTATAAGTATAATATTAATCGCCGGCTTTCTGGCACAGAAGTAGCGCATCCTCATCGTGCTCTGGGAGTCCCAGTTTGGGCGTGGTTGTTCTGTGTGCTATCTGTGAGATGTGTGACTATGCCCCCTGTAAAAAAGGGCTGTGCAAGTAAATGTAGTGAGTGTGTAGCTAAGTCGTACTCTTGGCCCTAGTTGGCTCTACTTAAAAAACCAGAGACGCTCCTTTCGGCTTAAATCTGCTGCTGTATCAGCGGGGGGCCTGTCCCTGGCTAGTGCTATAAGTAACAACAACAATACAAGGTTCATTTCATTATTCTGTGTCATATAAATTAATATATAATTAAATGCTTATTTCTTAATTTATGCGGTTAAATTAATGCATTTCATGTAATTAGGTTTCTTTTTTTTGGCTCTAAATTTTTAGGGGTAAAATTATGGAAATTCAATCTTAATTACAGTAGATAGGCTTAAAAAAATCAAATTATGATAACTTTTAATATTTAACAATCACCAGTTCACTTAATTCGCTGGGCTTTTCAAAGCATTTTTTAATATTTAATACAACCTAACATTAGCAAAGTTTGCATTTTCTAATTTAGAATTTTATGTATTCAGTAGCGTATTTGCATGACATGTAAGATGAAAGCCTTATAAAGATATAAAAAAAATTATGACATCCTTATTACAAAATTGTTATAATTTCAAATGCTATAAATATTTATGAAAGTTGATTAATTTTCCATCATTATAAACAAAATGAAAATGAATAAAAAAGTTCTATCATGGCAGGGTGGTATTTTAATTTAAAAACTTCTCATGAATAATTTCAACAGGAATTGTCAAATATTTTACCTTAACCACCAGTAAGATTATAATTGCTTTGTGAGTAAAGAACTTCGTTAATTATGAGTAAGTATAAACCTTAAACCTGAGATTGAATATATTATTCATATCCCTGAAATAAAATCAGATTTGTTTGAATATGGATAATGACATTTTATTCATGACATTATACACAAAAGAAAACAGATAATAATATATTACTAAATGCGAACTTTCAAAACGTATTCTGTACGTTATTAAAACTGACATCATTTTCGATTGAAATTATTTGCTGATGATGATATCCCAAGATATTTAATTACATGATTAGTTAAAGAATTTTTCATGCGTATCATTCTTTATTTTTCTGTAAGTAGCTATTAAAATAAGCAGAATTGTTTCTAAAATATTAATCTTAGATTTAAAAAGTATCATATATCATTGGAATAAAATGTATAGACTTTATTCAATTACTAATATCAATTGTATATTCGCTCATATTTTAAATCTTATAACGATATAAAATATATATTTATATCAAAATAAGCTAAAATTCTTTATTTATCATATAAAAATATATTTTTAAACATATTATTTTTCATATTTCAGTTATAAATATCCATTCAGTGATAGTATTTATTAATTCACTGATAATTTAGACTGATCCAATAAAAATACATTGCCTATAGGCAGCTAAGAATTAAATATCTCTGAGACAAAATTTTCAAATTTTATTCAATTAGGACTATCAAATACATTTTTTTCACTATTTTTTTAAACGTATTGGAATAAACGTGCAAATTGAACCAAAATGAGACTGAAAATGACTATTTATCATATTAATTATAACAACAATATTTTCACAAATCATACTATTCATATTTCAATTATTAATGTTATAACATTATCAGTATTTTATTATAGCTATAATATAATGATCGCATAACTTGTTAATAGTTAATAAGGGTTTTTTTCCTGTTTCAGGAGGTCATAAAAATACAAAATGAATCCCCAAAAGCAAGCAATTATTTATTAATTGTGGTAAACCTACTTGAGCAATTCACGAGTTTGAATGCTTCTGGACCTATGTGCGGAAAACCGAATTTCTTAATAAACTGCGTAGGTAACCCTATTCCACGAATTATTTTAGTTTATGTGAAAAACGCTTTTTTTTCTGCTAGCGAGGAATTCACAATATCGCAGATACCAACAATGAAAATTTCAAAGAAATATTAATATTAGAAAGGCAACGTGTAAGTCTTATAATCCCATTTGGACGTTATGAAAACTCGGTCAGTTTGCAAATAAACCAAACTTAGTTTCGTTTGTAAATGCAGTCACAGACTGATCATCAGTTGTAGTTTTATATATTGATACATGGTTTTTCCCTTACATTTGTGACATCTGTATTTGTCCTAAGATAGTATTTTTTTTTATTTGACGTTCTAATGGTTAATGCACAGGAAACATTTGTTGATGGCCTTCAATTTCTGTAGTGCTTCGGTAGCACAAAAGGTAAAAAGTGGGGGGGGGTTGACTTTTAGTAATTTGTTTAGAATGCACATTGAAATTTTCTAAAAAGGATTTTATAGAAAATTCTGGAATTAGTAAGACCTTAGTGTTATTTACAATAGCTGCTCCCTCAACATCCTCGGCTAAAAATTTCATCAATTTTGTATTGTCGTAATTTGTAATTCACCTAAGTTTTCACATTTGGCGTATAAAATCCAATTGTGACGCATCATCTGGAAAAGCACGGAGTATTTTTGGAGCCATAATTCTTCCATATGATTGTGTGATTTCGCTTAAGGCATTCAACGCTTGTAGTTTTTTACAATATATATATAACTCATGTAATACTAATGGAGAAGTAGTTTTAATATGTGTTATGTCTTTTAAATAATCGAGATGAATCAGTATTATTTTATCTTTATTGCCATATATCGATTTTAAAATATCCCTTGTTGTATGTGTATCGGCAATTATACTTATTCCATCAACTAGTCGTTTTGCTTCCACATCTAAATATCCTCACAAAAAAAACATATTTGTCAATAAAAATTAAATGTTCATTTTTATAGATGCAATTTTCAAAATGTTCCCAAAAACTGTGAAATTCTTCAATTTCGTTACAAAACGTATTTATTTTTTTCTGTAGGTACGTTTACTGTAATGTTTGATGTTGCAGATGCATAAATTATACGATCAACTATTGGCGGTAGCGCGCTAGTTATACTCTCAAGTATTGGCGATTTTAACGAGGAAAAATCGGTGTTTGTATTTGCTTTCTTTTTATAGGCAAGTATCACTAAATGAACATTGTTTGTGATTTTTTTTACACTCTATTATGTCTTCTTCATCGATTAGAAGTTCATGGGCTTTATCGCCTGCAAAGGTTAGTTCGTTTAATTTGTCTTGTAAGCTTTTCAAAGGTTAGTTCGTTTAGCTTGTCTTGTAAGCTATATTCTAAAGCAGTTTCTTCACCAGCTGAATTATTCCGTTTCGTGGTCAGTTTCGTAATGGCGGCGCAAACTGTTAATCATTTACGTTTAAATAAACCAAGTTTCTCTTTACCGATTGACATTATAATTTGGGTTCGAATCAAAAGTTTAAACAATCAAGTTTAGAATGGCTTTCCTGAGTATATTTCGGCACCGAATTGTATAGATTTGTCGGTAGACTTTTTCTACGTCTTGTGTACAGCCGACTACCCCGTCACCACTGAAGGTAGCAGTATCGAGACGATTAGTTTGTCCGGAGACTGGAAGTATCAAAACACATAATTTGAAACTTCAAAGAAGTAAAATAATGGGATTTGTAGCAACAATGGTTGTTATCCCACTACACATCACTTTATTCTTCACAAAACCTAATTATTTACAGCTATTACTAACTGCGCAACAGAGAATATTTGATATAATCTCGCTTCCTACAGATGGTATTCAACAGACGGTTGATTGTAAATGTCGGCGTCTTGGCACAGAGATAGCGCGTCTTCCTCGTGATCTGGGCCCCCTGGTTGCGAGTTCCAGCTAAGGCATGGTTGTTCTTCTGTATACTATCTGTGAGGTGTGTGAATGCACCCCCCTGTAAAAAGGGGGTTGTACATGTGTGTGCGTGTGTGTGTGTGTGTGTGTCATCTTCATATGAGCTAGGAGTCAAACTTCTGCTCTCGGGTGCTCAGACATCCGTAACCTCAGAAGCTACTGCACCCCTCTTTCCGTTGCAAAGCTGATACATCCTCACCCTCATCATGGTTATAAATTAAAGTTGATGGAAGCCCTTTCAAACTTAAAAAATTGCAGAACGATGAAAGGATTTTTTTTACAGAAAAGTAAGTGCAAGATTGGTGCTCAAGCCTTCCCCAAACATTATAAATATTTCTTTTACCAGTAAAACTTCAACCAAGTTAAGAATTGAACTAAATGTATCAGAAATGACCAACAATGACGTCCTTATTCCGTCTTCAGACATGTTTTCCTGCAGTGAAATATTTAATGATAAATTTTTACTTGGTCTAATAAACTGAAATTTAACAATAGCAATGAGGGTTAGCAGTCACTTCATGTCAAGGTTGTATTAAAAAATATATGCGTGATATCATGTGCGTAAAATCCATATTATGATTTCCATTGCTGTCTAAAGGGCATTTAAGGAGATTTTTCACTTTTGTAAGATAGACAATGAATCATAAGTTTAAATTGCTATAGGGAATATGGTCTTCATATGCAAATTGAATGATAATAATTAATTTAACATATATTTAAATAAATATATTAAAAACATATAGCATGACATAACATATATTAAAAAACATAAACATATAACATATATTAAAAAACATAAACATATAACATATATTAAAAACATAAACATATAACATATATTAAAAAACATAAACATATAACATATATTAAAAAACATAAACATATAACATATATTAAAAGAATAGTAGGCTATACAGTTTCAGTATCTATATCTAATATATTTAAGTTTGTATGAATAAAAAAAACTAATTGGAAAATTTAAAAAAAATTTAATAAACATTTATAAATAAATAAAATTATAAAAGATAAAATATGTCGTTATAAAAACCTGATTCTGAGGATTTCTGCGCATATTACCTTTCGAAAACTTAGTAAAACAAATATAATTTCATTTTATATTGCGTCATTTAAAAAATAAATTTTTAGCTTGCTTTTAAACCTATTTAATATCTCGAATGTTGAATTTCTTGAATTACCAGTTAGAAATTATTAATTATAAATCTGTATTTATTTCTTTTTTCGCAATTATTCTTTATAAAATCAAAGTTCCTTAACTTTTTTTTTATTTTATAAGCATTTTAAAATTAATGGTTTAATTAATGTCTTGGAGAAAAAAAACAGCATTAATTATTTCCCTCATTGTCATCATTCAGAAATTTTCAAAGTCATCCTGTTTCAAATAATTGTTATCACTTGGTATGAAACGCTGAAACTCATCATTAATTGTTTTATATCCACCTCTGAAAGTAGTGAAGTGGTCTACTATGAAAGAATTCTGTCCCCCTGAATTTCAGGAAATGATGTTTCTTTCTGGTAGAAATAAGAATTACAGGTAGAAATATTACAGATTTTGCGAATTCAAATATCAACACTTGTAGAAACTCGTAATACATTCAAACATAAAATAGATGCATCAAAGTATTAACAGTACTGGGAGTGAAGGTTTAAAACACTTGCTCCACTCTGAAAACTGCAGAGGTAAGGTTTTCTTCAATTACCATTATCTGGCGACTTCTTCAGCTTTTTAGCTTTGCTGAAGGTGCAAAAAAATACTAGAAATATATATCTGGTATGTAATTTTCTAAAAGAATTCTTGAGTTTGGGTTCCTAATGTAAATACTGTAATCAATTTTGAATTTACTAGGAAAAAGAAAAGTGTACCGGCTTTCTGGCACAGAGGTAGCGCGTCTTCCTCGTGTTCTGGGAGTCCCGGGTTCGAGTCACGATTCAGGCATGGTTGATTTTCTGTGTGCTAACTGTGAGATGTGTGACTGTGCCCCCCCGTAAAAAGGGGCTGTGTGTGTAGCAAGTAAATGCGGGGTGTGTGTGTGTAGCTAAGTCGTACTCTTGGCCCTAATTGGCTATGCTTCCAAAACAAGAGGGACTTCTTTAGGCTTAAATCTGCTGCTGTATCAGTGGGAGGGCTTGTCCATTAAAAGCGCCATTAGTAACAACAACAAGCAAATTGTTGTCATATTTGTGAACCGAGTGACCGGTGCCAGATTTCATTTAACTAATTTTTATCCTTTAAAATCCATTAAAAATATCTGTAATTTTTTTTTATTATAATACTAAAGCAAAAGGAAAGTAATATTTCGAATTTCTAATATGTTAAATTTTCAATTTTCAGCAATTTTAAAATTTAAGTTTTATTTATTATTTTATAAATAATATAATCCTTCTTTTATATTTAAGGTTTAAACACTGCTTATCACTCTAACTTTAAACTAATTTATTTAAGGAAATTAAACTTTTAAGGTGCTAAAAAGTAATTCGAAATATTTTTATTCATCTAATGAAAATGTAATACTATCAAAATTAACCAATTAACGTTAATCTTTTTTGTTTAAGATTATTTTTTTTAATGTTTGTCATACTTTGATAAGTTCATTATCTAAAAATTAAAGATTGTCCTTATTGAGCTGACTAATATGCTGCTTAAAGCAAACACATTTGTAATGATTTAACTTTTATTTTAAATAAAAAATTATTAAATAAAAAATGGAAATTGCATATTTAGATTCATTTAGAGTAAATCCACAGTTTAGTAATTTAAGGAAAAAAAAACTTAAATTTTATTTTATACAGTTACTTACTTATATTTTATATAGTTATCTCAATTTTCTTACATTTTATATAGTAGTAGTATAAATTTATTTATATTTTATATTTTACATATAGAAGAATATTTCATTTTTTTTTTTATGAAATGCCCATTTAAGTTCACCAAAAAATGGTTTCATAGCATAAAATTTGTTTATAGGTCCATTTTTAAGGTGAACTAATTATTTATATATTTT
This sequence comes from Argiope argentata, assembly GCA_026289955.1. Lineage (NCBI taxonomy): Eukaryota > Metazoa > Arthropoda > Arachnida > Araneae > Araneidae > Argiope > Argiope argentata. The sequence continues at coordinate 2,863,102 of JAOUZG010025245.1, read as the reverse complement.
TTTATTTTTGAATATTTAAAATTGAAACATCATTCTTTAGTTTACAAGGCACATTCACAAAAATTTCTTTACATATACATTTCAAAAGTAGCAAAAATCGTTTTCAATAAATATTAGTAATTTAAAAGAAGCAGAAATTATACTTAAGATATCAAATACAATAATACAGAGTGTCCTGAAAGAGACGGTCAATTTCCAAAAATGTATGACAGCGAAACCGCTACGGTTTTTAAAAAAATCTTATAGCAAAATTATGCTAGTATGCAAAAGTTCGCGATTTTTGTTCAAAAAGTTTTCGATAGAAGGCGATGCATAAACTAAACATGTAGGTAAAAAAATAATTCAAACTAACGTCATATTTTTTCGAAATCTTTTAAGGAATGAAAATCACAGAACTATTTTTTTACTTGTGTAATAAATAACCGAACAGCAGCGTTCATCATTTCCGACTTTCTCATTTACAACACTTTTTTTCTCTCTATCGACATTTTTTTTTGAAATAAAATCAAAAATTGCAGGAAAAAAATATGCCGTTATTATTAAATGTTATATGTTAATAGTTTTTCTAAGCTTTGTTACGTTTTTCTAAAACTTAATAATAATTAAATTCACGGGGAAACAAAATTAATTACTTCTTTAACCACTTGACGTAGGAATTTATTTACCTTTCTAATTAGATAACTAATCTTATTTTGGTAATTTATTGTTAATTAAATTTTTTAAATAATATATGGAGCATTTGTGATACCAAATCGTTTCATATCGATTTTTTCGTACTTAAATACTTAATTCTGTGGCTTAATTGCAGACTTGAAAATAAAAATTCAGTAATTCTATGCGCGTGTCAGACACGTCATTGTATGCAAAGGGGTTAATATAAAAAAAATGTTCTTATATTAAACTTTAGTATTTTCAAATCAAATCTTACCTCCAAATCCAAACCTCTAATAATGAAAATCTTTTATCAATTTATTTAAGTTATAATTACTATTTTTAAAAAGAAAAGTATAGCGATATTTCAAAGTCATTTTTAAAAAAGGATTCGAATTCGTTGTCATGCACGATCATCAGAACGAGTAGCCATCGGAGAAGAAAAATTGCCGCCTGATCATAAATCTTGCAGATTAAATCTATCGGGATTTGATCAAACGGGGACACTCACATCAGCAGTGTATTAATCAGATAGATGTTATGGTTAATGGATCACGGATGGACTGTGACCTTCAAACGTTGGTATTTTATACGAGTTAGAAAGAGACCGCTGCGTATACGCGGAGCTTCTGTCGTCGGTCAAGAGATTTTTAGAGTTGTTAGATCGTTGTTCATGCATCAAAGTTCAAAACAAATTTCGAAATACAAAACTTGTTGGATGACTATATTTCTGTATTTTGTTATTGATGTTAAGTTATGAATGCGAATTGTATGACTTTTGAAAACTTGTTTATTACCATTTCCCATAAGGAAAAATAATCCATTTTTTTTTGATGAACGCCGGTTAAAGTTAATAGAGTGAACAATGTAATTGAATGTAATGTAATGTAATATGATTGAATGTAATTGAATAAGCTATTTATAGTTTTTAGTAATTTAAACTTCATATCCTTTAGTTCAAAAAATTAAAATATGGATATATAAATATGGATATATAAAAATTAAATATGGCCGAGTTATTTGCCTTCAAAGAATATTTTACAGACTATTTATCAAAATAAAAATACAAAACCAAATGTATTATTCAACATTTCAATCAACTAAAAATATTTAAAATGTAGGTAAAGCTTAGTTACATTTGCATCTCTTTTTAACCCTAGAATGCTAACCAATCGTCTCCTGGACGAACGCTTACGAAATAACTGACTATTCTTCTCCTACAACGGTAAATGGATCGTTCTACTCAGTATCTTTATCTGACCTTGGAAACTACAGATGTGGGCATTCCTTTTCCCCGAAATATTTCTACTTGCAGTATATCCAGAGCAATAGTCTTCTCAGAGACGAATGGTTATCTGCCCCGTTAGTATTAAAAAGGTATTTATGTGTATGTTTGGAGATGTCGAAGCATTTTCACGGAGAAAATTTGTGGGGTAGGCCAGAAGTTATCCTTGAATTATTGAAAGAATTAAGAGAGGAAGATAATTTTACCTTTGATAATGAATCGGAGGCTGAAGATTTTAATGAATTTCTTCTTGCTCCATAGATGCAGAAGTATTTCAACGTATCAACTTTACCCCGATCAACACGGACATATCACGAACTTCTAAAATTGAATTTAAATATTCAACGACCCGAGCAATCCAAAATTAAAAAAAAAGAAAATTTGTGCATTTTTCTCATATAATTTGCGCAGAATGGCGCGCAATTTTTGTTTGTTATGTTCAAGAGCAATGTGCGGATAACCTCACGCATATATGTGTAAAGATTGCTTCGGAAATAAATAAATATTTGTTATCCTCCTTGACAATCGTGCGTTTTGAAATCATCTGCAGGTAATATGCTTTTATTTAAATTAGCATTAAAAATTGATTTTAAATACATTAGATTAAAAATGGTTATCATTCTTGTTAGTAGGAGACGAATGGTTATCATTCTTGTTAGTTTTTTAAAGGTTACCTTTCTAGGGTTAAAACAACGCTAACTCAATTTTGGGAAAGTCTTTGTAATTTTGAAATGCCGGGAAACGACGAGAATGGTGCCTTTGCTGGCGTTGTTGGGAGGGCGTTTGGATTCTCGGATTCAGCGTGCACCCCTTATATAAAGGTTCTCTTTGGATTCAGGTCTCAAACTCTCCAGATTTTAAGCAGAGACTTTACCACCAGGCAGTGGCGGCCTTGAAGCGCATATAAAACATATAGATCAAAAACATCGAAACCGATGAATTAATTTATTTTTCTAGTTGAAAATAACTATAGATAAAATTAAAAACTATTTAATATTCTTTACTACTACCATTTATCTATTATTAATTCGTTGGTCGCCAAAAAGCAGTTAAAGGAATGAGAAGAAATAAATATAAATATTTTAATTACAGAAATCCCTGGTATTAAAATACTTAAGAGTATGTAAATAACAAACATTTCTTTATCTATTTAATTTAGAACTATGCATGATTTAATGAAATAAATATTTGATTTTTAATATATCTAAAAAAATCTTAAACGCATTCTTAGATCTCTTTTTAAAAATCTTTATTAAATTGTAGCTTTTAACTCGAAAATCATTATGAAAGAGCCACGAAATTCTTCAATGTAAAAGAAAAAAAATCAGGAACTTATTGTTTTAATCACAAAAGTTTCATTACAGTTTTAAATATATAAAGTACACTGAATTATAAAAAAGACAAATCCACGCATTACAACACATATTCATATCTTCTTTATGGCACAGAACTAGCGCGTCTTCCTCGTGTTCTGGGAGTCCCGGGTTCGAGTCGTGGTTTGGGAATGGTTGTTCTTCTGTGTATTGTCTGTGAGAAGTGTGACTGTGCCCCTGTAGAAAGGGGTTGTGCAAGTAAATGTGGTGAGCGTGTAACTAAGTCTTTACTCTTGGCCCTGGTTGGCGCTACTTCAAAAACACGAGACGCTCCCTTCGGCTTAAATCTGCTGCTGTATCAGCAGAAGGTTTGTCCATGGCAAATTCCGTAAGTAACAACAACATATATTCATAAAATGGATATAAGATTTTGTTTAAAATAATATATTTTATTTCACCTGGAGAGTGACAAAGGTGGAAATCCTACTTTTTCACTACTCAATAATTTTTTCATATTAATTTAGCTATTTTACTGTAGTACTATATATATATATAGTTTGTATAGTACTATTAGTACTATATAATTTAATTATCAAACTATATGGTTTGGGATAGTGAAATCAGTACTATCCCAAAATGTATGGCGGTTAAACACAAAAGGTTTTTAAATTGTTTTTGTGCTTTAATTAATTTAACGTTAAAATTCGAAACATTCATATCTGTCACTATGTTTCTCAATCGACTTTATCACGCGTTTCATGAATAACGCAAAAATATAAATTGTGGGGAGTGACATTCAAATATAAACCTTAATATATGATCTGTACGTTGTATAAATCCAATCACTTTCGGATTTCCATCTAAATAATTAGCTCTTAATTTGTAAAAATATAAATATTTAATATTTATTCTTCAAAGCTGTTTACATGAAATAAAAAGGTTTGCCACTATAGTTTTGGGATAATATTCCTTTATTTATGCCCGATAATTAGTGCATCAGAGTTTTTATTAAGTAACCAGCTAAGAAAAAATATAAAACATGGTAAGATAAAAATTATTGGATATTAAAAACTTTATGAACTAATTGCAAAAGGATCCTATTTTATGCATTTTATTTTTAAAAAAAATTATTCGTCTTACTTTATTTTCATTCCTTTTGGTTTTTCTCCAGGTAATATTTCGGTATTTGTCCCTGAAACAAAATGAAATGCGATAAAATTTATCTATGGTGTTTTACACCCCTTTCAATTTTTTCTTCCGTTTACAATAATTTAACTAGCAAGTTATTCAAAATATAGCAGCGATGCATTGTTACTCTAATTTAAACTAAAATCCCCAAGTGATTTTACTAACGAATCATTCGTCGAAGTCAGCACAAACAAGTTACTTGTTTATGCTGATTTCAAAAAAGGGTACACACTTTTTTTTAAATCCTAATTTTCTCTTGGAGTATTCCTATGAGACGGCAAAATCCTAATTAATTTTGAATTCTATGCATCAGTTGTTGCAAAAGGGAAATAACTGTCATAAAGTAGAAGTTGTGCAAATGACATTTGATTTTAACGAAACAGTAACGAATTCTCAGCAAATAACGTTGGACGAATTTTCAGCAAATTTCCTATTTTGCAAGATTTTTCAAACTGATAAATTATCAGATAACATGATTTGGCAATTACTGATAATTTAATCGAACATTGCTACAGGGACTTATAATTCGATCATTTTTTGCTTGTGACGTTAAAAGCTTGAGAATCGGATTATTTTTTGCAAATAATATGGACACCCTTTTAAAATTAAGCACAGTATTGCTTTCATTGTCAGATTATAAACTGATTTTAATTTCATTTTCCTGATTTAAATTGCTTTGTATACTATAAGAAAATAAAAAGAATATATTCTCTAGAGCATTCGGATTCAGAGAAACTAGATTCTAGAGATTATTATTAATTCATTCATTCTTTCGATAATAACCATTTGCATTATACTGTTCATATGGCTTAAAGTGACAAATATCATTGTGGAAAAATAGTGGGAAGGTTTGCGACCAACATTGAACAAAGTGCACTTCAATGAAACAAAGGGATTAAATGGCTTAATAATTAGAGAAATTTATCAATTACTAAAAAATGTAACTTCAATATCTTTTTTGCTGTTATACTTTGGAACTCGTAGGTATATTGATCAACTTAATCATATATAAACAAGATTATTTGCTTACGATACATTTTCTTTTAAGATATACATTTTTAATGCCAAAAGAACTCAAGACCTGTTGATAAATGGAAAAGTAAAAAAAAGAGCCGTATTAGAAGATTATTTTCTATTAAATGATTATCCAAAAATTCTAGGAATGAATGAATGAATTGATTGTCTCTTATCGTCTTTTTTTGCTTATTTGTGGGATATAGTTATTACTTGGTATTGGTTAGAACTTTTTTGTGTGAATCTATATTGATGCTTGTATGATTTCGGAGAAGATAGAATAAGATTATCCAAATATGTACTAAAATTTTGAAATTATATAATTTATTTATTACAGAAACAATTTTGCTGTATATTCGTCGTTTAATTTTTTTTTTGGAATATATTAAGTCTGACTGGATTGAAGAAATATACTTATATGGTAATAAATTACTTTACTTAGACCAAAGATTAAAATAATTCAATGAAATATATGAGAAATACTACGAACTATAAAGTACCTGTAAGGATTCTAAGTTTTAAAATAGGATAAACAATCTTTATTTACGCAACAAAAATATAACCCAATGCCATTCGACCTATTTTATTGTAAGTTGTTTACTTTTTTAAAGAAATAAAAATAGTTTAGAAATATGTTTAAACCCACCACAATTTCTTCAAGTCTTTATTATTATGTTGTTCCGTGCTAAAGAATAATTCTATTTTATTAGAAGCATAGAAAAATGCATAAAACTAAGATGCATGCTTTATTTCACATTATCATTCCGAAAAGTAAAAGTGTGTTAATCGTTAACGAATGATATTATATATACTCTGCCGGTACTTCAAAATGTATAGAAAAAGATGCTAACAGAAGAGGAAAAAAATATTAAATTTCTCCTCATGAGGAAATATTTTTTATAAACGTTGCAATTAATGCAGAATTGTTAGCAGACTTACATTGTTATCGTTTGGCCCAAATTCGGATTCTTTATGTAAATGTAATTAACTGAATGTTTCCATTTTCATTCTTACTTTTTTTCTGTGTATCTTTGATGATTTTAAATTAATATTTATTAAAAATTCAAGCCGATTTTAATTTCAAATCTTACTCTTAATAAAGTTGATTTTTGAATATAAAAAGCATTTTTAGAAAAAATTATTTCCATCACATTTGAGATTAAAAAAGAATTTGGAATGATCCTGATTCAAAATAAAAATCTGGACTTTAAATGCCAAAAATGGAAGAAAAACATTTATTGATTCATGGAAAAATATTAATTAATTTATAAAGTATGTAATACATATTATATGTATTTATCTTTTGTTATAATTAGTCTTTGAAGTTTTGCTACGAAACTGGAGATGTACACCTAACTATTAGTGAAATAAAGAAAGTGATACCTAATTTTTTATTAGCATGATAAAAAACTTAAGTATTTATTTATGTAATATAGTAGCAGTTAATAATCCACAAAATTTAATAAGCCATATGCAGAACAATTGTACAGGTTTCGCGCTTAAATCATTCAATTTGAAATGTCAAACGGAAAATGAACTAAATAAATATAATTTGAAATGTTAAAGTTCAAGACCTATTAAAAATACCAACAATTTATTCAACTTATTCACTACGTGAATTCTTCCAAGGGAATACAATAATACAAAAGTGGCACTCTCCATGCTCTAAAATGAATTCTATTTCCGGAATAATTGTGAATATTTTCAGTTGCCCAACATAAGAAATTACAATTAAATATATATTAATTTTTTTTTAAAAAAAATTAAATTCACAACACCCAAACAACATATAAAAATTAAAAAAAATAACTAAATAAAATAATAACGCAAGTAATAAATATCGTTCTTACTTTTAAATAGCTTTTTATTTGAATGTATTTGTAGAAACCCAATTAGAGTCTTTAATTCTGAATTAAAAGTCCATAAATCAAATGCCATAAGGTCATTTATAAAAGCAGTTCCTGAAATATTATATGTATAAATGATTAAAAATTATATTTCATTGACGTAGTTTTCAATCTATTGAAGTATATTTACAAAAAGAAATGGTTTTCATTTTGTTATTAGAAAATTTTGTACTATTTAAATCTTTAATGCAATAAGGAAATTCCTCTCAACAATTCAATCCTTTCACAGGAATAAAAATATTCAAATAAAATGGAAGTGAATTTTTATGGTGAAGAAAAAATTAAATGTCCTTTTGCCTAAAGCTACACTAACATCACAGTGTAAAAGCACTCAGAAAAGCAGGAAAAATAATAAAACGCATTATTCTCTTGTTATTGGCATTGACAATATTGAAATGAGAAGTGATACAGCGAATTCATTTTCTGAAATTTAATTTTCTGATCTGAAATATACTTATTTTCTTTGTAAAAATAATCCTTCCATTTAACAAGAGTGAAGTGATATGCCCAACACTTTTTTCTTTGAAAATGCATTTATATATAGATAAAAGGGTTTTAAAAACAGAGCCTGTTAATGGAGAAATAAAAGATATTCGAAATTCATTTCAAAATATTTTTAAAGAAAATAGATTTGAGTCGATATTTGGAATTCAAAAATATAAATATTATTTTATTTTATCAGTTAAATTAAAATAAATTTTCTCCAGATCGATCCATACTTCCCTTTGGATTCCGTTTATTCAAAAAGTATTTTTTAAAAAATATGTTTTTTAAACTTTAGCTGCATAGAACAATTTGATGTCGTAGTTTTCCAGCAATAATATTTCCAGCATTTATTTTTCAACTAGATAAAACTTTTAAAAGGTAACAAATAAATACTTATGATAAAAATTGTATATATATATATATATATATATATATATATAAACATTAATTTGTTTATTTTTAAATTACTATTCTTCCTTTGTTATACAATCTAATTAATTTTAAAAAGAATAATTTATAATATATGATGAATAATTGTTAGGAATAGGTTAATAAAATTTCATGCATAAGAAAATTATGAAATTGTTCAAATGCTTTCCAATTAAGCAAATTGATTTAATAGATAATAAAATATTATGTGTTATACGGCATAAAAATTATTCGTAGAATTAAAAAAAATATTATACTGTTACGTCTTTAGCGTAGCGGGTTCAGTTCGAATGGACTGTATTTGAGGACAGCACAAACAAATTTATTTACGTCTATTTACAGGTATATACAGGATGACTTGAAAAAGTAAAACTTCAGAAAATACAATCCAGCAATAATCAGTCACTTACAGCGTAAATGCAAGTCTAACGCACAAAAACACAGTCTGTTAAGCAGCTATAGTATAGCACAGCAACAGTAAATCACAGCGAGCTCAATAACACAGCGTTAACAGCAAACGCAAACACAGCTCACTAATTACAAGCGAGAATCCGTTAGTAAAGCGAAACGCTTCATCTTAGTGGTAGCCCGTCTCTCATATAGTCGGGCGAAAGAGCCGAGAGAAAACGCGGCGCAGCCAGAATTGTCTCGGGGTTACCAGAATATTTATCTCGCCAAGTCAACTAGGCTGGCGCGAAGCACCAAGTGAAGCGCCGCAAACGTTTTTGACTTCGGTGCAGATTTCGCATCTTGTAACAATATCTTTAATGGAATTATTAACATATATCTACTTGTTTAATGGCATAACGACGTTTTACTTTAAACGAAAAAGCAGTTGAAACCCAATACGTTTTAGAGCATTACAGAACACCGAGTTCTTTATAAATAAGATCTTAAGAAAATATGTGCCATCTGGTGGTTTGCCGAATAATTATATTACTGACAGTAAAATAAATAAATAAAATTACACAAAACGCATCATAGCTCATGAAAATTATTTGAAATTTTCGAATGTATCAATTTTAAATGTTAAAGCTGTTTTCTTTAATGCATTTACATCTGATGATAAACCTGTTTACTCAACTTTACATGCTTCATGCTTAAAGGCATGACGTAATGTGATAAATTCTTCTTTCTTTTCCTAATATTCTTAAATTCAGAACTTTGTGCAGATATTAGTCTCCGATGAAAATAGAATATTTTAATAATTTTAGTGCTCATAATTTCATATTTATTTGCTTATAATATTCAAATTAATAGGGTTCTTATATTACTGATAATATATTAGTTCAGTCAAAAAAAAAAAACTTTGACGCAAAGGCGCCATCTAGAAATTGAGTTTCGGTTACATTCCCTTTACTATTCTCCAATATCTGTAACTGCCAATCTTATTCAAGTCCTATCAATTTATTAAAGTTAAAAAATATAAAAGATATCGCTATAAAGTTTAAGTATTAGGGATATAAATTATCGGAAATAACATAATTTTAAAACTAAAACTAAGTAAAATTATAAAAACATTAAAACTCAATATGATCAGAAAATTAAAATTCTTCGATAATTATGGAAAGTGAAAATATTTAAAATCCATATTTGTTAAGAATATTATTATCGGAATCTGAAGATATATTAAAGTTTTTTTTGTTTAGATTTTGGTTTAAAAATTTAAGAAATTAAAAGTTTAAAAAATTATTTCAGTTTTATTATAAATACTTCTTTGATGAAAATTTAATTTAAATAAAAATATTCCGTCTTATTTTAAAGAATATTATTAATGCGGACTAGAATATTTAACAAATCTTTAAGATATATAGATTATAAATAAATTTTATTAATTATTCTTAGAAATCTACAATGTTTATAACACTAATTCACGAGTAAACTTTATATAACAATATGCTTCATAAATTTTTTTATATATTTTCAAACACCAATAGTTATTGCAAGAAAAAAAAGACATAATTCTAAATTATAATAAAAAAGCTGTCAATTATACTTTATTCGGCATATTAAAAAAAGAAAATATTCCACTGTTTAACGAAATTTCCCTGATTAGCCAGAACGTATCCAACAGAAGATGCTGTTTTATGGCAATATCAAATTCAATTATAACTAGAATTGAAACCAAAGATTAAACCTGAAGTTTATTAATATGTATTTTATTCTTCTTCAACAATAAACCAAAGTGTATAATTTATGCTAAAGCTTTTTTAATCACCTAACTTTTACTGTTTCTTTTTTTAGCTCAAATTTCAGATCAAATTTAAATTTGCAGAATTAAAAAATATAAGACATTCAGATTTAGATGAATAGGCATAAGGTAATTTATTCAAATTTTTAAGCAAAATAATATGATTGAAGAAATATTGTAAAAATAATAGTTTAGCAATATTTCAACCGATGATATTCTTACAATTAACATTTATTTACTTCACTTTGCTTATATAATGTGAAAAAAATTTGATAAATTAACAATAATTTACAGAAAAAAGATTTGTTTCCGAAAAAAATAATTTAGATGACGGTACAATAAACATACACAAACTTTCATCAATATATATGATAAAAAAACTGCTAACTCAAATAATCATTTACGCTATGAAATTTTTTATCTTTATTGAATTAGGGAGAAATTAGTTACTTGAAAGCTGATATGGTTGATTAAGAAAATACATCGAATTTTTGAAATGTTAAGAAAATATTTTCCATTCTTTGTGATTGAAAGATGACTGAAATTAAACCGTAATTCTACGAAATACTATACCCGGAAAATCGATTTCTTTAATGCAGCAAACACCATCCTACGCATTAGTACATTATTTCAAAGTATTAACGCTACTAATATTATTCCTGTGATTTTATGATCCCACTTCGAAATGAGTAAACATGTTTTCCGAGATATGACATCTCTGTTCCTTTCCTCAAATAATAAAAATTACCATAAGTGAATCTTTCTCTGTAAGTCAGAAATATTTTCATGTGCCTTTAAATTATAATATTTAAAATCTGAAATATTTAATATTACGATTATTAATGCATTGAGCTGGCTTTATAAAGCTATAGTAAAAGCTTCTAGACTCTTTCTCCTTAAATAAATTTATAGTTTTAAGAAACATTTTTATATCCTTCCATTTGCTTTGGAGCTGAGGCTTTTTGGACTAGCTTAGGAGGTTTTACGATGTTATAGAACACGAAAGTACATGATACAAGCATCACGTATTTAGAACATAAATAATGCAAGTTACAGTTACAGAAAGATAAAATCACGGGTCTCCGATATCATGAATTTCAAAGGTTTCCTATATAGCAAATATACTTTCAGTTACTTTAAGTCATATTTTTACATTAACTCTTTGCAGTCCGAAAAATAATTCGATGCAAAATTATTCACCTAATACAAAAATTTGTTTATTGCTATGAAAAATAAATATATATATAATTCTTTTAAGTCGAATTTCTTTGAAAAATAAATCTACATCTCTTAAACATTATGGAGGCGTTTTTAACAATTAAATTTGATAAATAAAATTATAGAACGTCAAAAGAATACACAGTTTTGAATGTCGAGCCACACTCAAAATCGGACCTCAAAAGGATAAAATACATGTGTGATATGTATTGAATAAAGTAAGAGTCATACATAGAAAAAAATTCCTACTTCTCTTTAATCATATACAAATAGACTTATTTTTCCATGAATATTATTTCTTTTCTCATTAATTTTTGAATTTTGATTAATGAAGCATCCTGTACCCTAAAAGTAGAAAAAAAATCATTCGATCTGTAGAAATGGAGTACATGTATAGAGGACAACGTAAATTTCCCTTACATGTATAGAGGACAACGTAAATTTCCCTGATATAATCTGCCCCGAGGATGAATTTCGCTTAAAATAGGTGGAATTTACTTAAAAACTAAATCTGAAACACTTGAAAAGTTAAAGCTATTCAGGAAAATAAAAGTTATTTTTTTTACATTTGCGTAGGATTCTCGAATCCAAAAAAGTCCAAAAATTGCACAACAGAAATTTGGAATAAAAGTTATTTAAACGAGAAAGTTATTTTCAAAATTTAAAAAAAAAATCAATATAAATACTATAAACGAACATTTTATAGTAAGCTGTGAATTAGGATTAAAACGGCATATTTACGAAGAGAATCTGAACAAAAAAATCTAAGTTAAATAAAATCTTCAAAATTTAGGAACTGGATCAATGCTATCCGATTTATCAGATTTTAACTATGTGGAGAAAATCTGAGCATATATCTGGAGAGAATATGAGTAATTGAAACTTTGGAGGAAGAATTCAATCAAATATTCAAAATTTAGGAACTGGATCAATTTTCCTGTCTATAAGATTCAAACAATTTGGAGAGAATCTAAACAAATAAACCTAGATTCAATCAAATCTTCAAAATTTAGAAACCTGGATCAATGTTTCCGTCTATCAGAATCCAAACTATGTTGGAGATAACCTGAACATATTAATGAAAAAAATCTCAGCCAAAAAATCTTGGCTCAAACAAAATTTTTTCAATGAATCGATGTTTCTGTCTATCAGATTCAAACTACGTGGTGGGAATTTGAACCTATTTGTGGAGAGAATCTGAAAAAACAAGTCTGGATTCAATCAAATATTTAATATTTAGCAATTAGTATTCAATGTTAACATCCATCAGATTATTTGCCCTTTTTTTTATTCAAACCGAATTTCAGAAATTATTATGCCTTATCATCTTCTTAATAAAAAAGTACGTAACAAGATGAGCAATTCTGTAATATTATTACAAGTGAAGGACCGCAGCGAACGTGTACAGAAGGAGAAAACGTTGATAACGGTTGACGAGGAGCTTCGCGCCAGCCGAGTTGATTTTGCGAGGGGAATATTCTGGCGGTGTCTGGATCGTTCACGGTGTTTTCCGAAGTTTCAAGTGCTCCTGGGTGCTTGCTCGCTCGGCTATAGAAGGGACGAGGTGCCGCAGGAACTTATCAAAGTTCCTCTCGAAAGAGTAGGGACTCGTTGGACTAGCGGATTGCTTTTATCGCTTGTTATTAGTGAGCTGTGTTTACGTTTGCTGTTAACGCTGTGTTATTGAGCTCGCTGCAATTTACTGTTTGCTTTGCTATATGATAGCTGTTTTGCAAACTATGTTTATTGTGCGTAAGGCTCGCAATTACGCTGCAAGTGACTGTTGACTGCTGGATTGTTTTTATCTGAAATTGTTACTCTATCAACTATCCTGTAAATAATTGTAAATAGCTGTAAATCAATTTGTTTGTGCTGTCCTCAAGTAAAGTCCATCCAATCCGAACACGCTACGTTAAAAACCAGCCTTTTCACGTTTTCTCCATCTATCTTCTTCTAGTTATCACTTAACGTTTTCTATACAAAGCTAAGATAACTTATCAATAAACATGGTGCAGTTACCTGCATTTGCAATGAACAAATAGAAAGCTAAATAAAACACCTGAATATAACTGATTAAATATTTTAATGAAGGATTGGCCTGATTAATAATTAGATTTTTTGTCTTCAGAAACTCTTTTGTTCAGTAGTTTCCGAAGATACTTGATCAGAAACATAATGGCATAATTAAACAAAATTATGTTTGAAAAATGAAAGGAAACACAAGCTAAAAATCAATCTAATTCAAGAAGATGTTGGTTAAAACTCAAAAATGTGTATTCCAAAAAAGCAACAAAAAGCTAGCAAGAATGAACAGCTTTAATATTTACACTGTATAATTTTATGTAGTATATCGCCTATTTTATGTAGTATAGAAGTGAAAATTGGATAAAACTTTGCACAATCTTTCAATGGGCGTAGTACCGGCTCATTTTCAATACCTGATTGAAAATTTTTAATCTCTATTAAAGTATTATATATACTCATTGGCGACGGATTTAAATTTGGTGATAAATATCAACAGATTACTGACTTACTGTCAGGAGAAAAACCCTGAACATGGTTACCATAAATAGATGACTACATAAGTAAACAGGGAAGTAGGCATTAAAACAGGTCACAACATTTGGTTGACTAAGCGCGCTTCATCAGGCGAAAAATTCATTTCGCTTGTGTTCATGCAGATATATGACAGTTAAATAAAATTAAAATTGTAAGCACACTTAAATATTCCTTGTTATTTGAGCTTTAAAATAATGTCTTGAATGAAAAAACTTTCAACTACATTTCTTCATCTGCCTTTATATTGATTTTTTAAAACCTGCAGCTACCGTTAATTAAATAAAAAATATTGGATAATTAAAAAAATAGTTTGATATTTTCATGAAGATCCATGTGTCTTTAAGAGTGGAAAGCTGAAGTTCAATCTTAAAATCCCCAGTTAATCCCAGTTTTTCACCAATGCATCATTTTGCTGATGACATTATGTATTCAATGGGATTCAAATCACAATGATGCAATCTTTCAATGTCATGCCCTGCTTCTAATAAAATGTGTTCCAATTACATTTGAAATATGCATTTTTAAAGAGTTAGTGCTTGACTCCTGTTCCAAAAATTCTGTAACATTCTGAACTGTAGAACGTGCTTGAGAATGAAAGGTCTTCACCCTTTTAAATATAGTCATTGCATAAAGCAAATCTACAATGCAATTAATACAAATTAGCAGATTCTCTTTCACAGCTAAAATCAAAGATTGACGGAGTAAAGCATGAAATATAATTGGTGTGAAAAATCACAAAATATGAGCTTCAGGCATGGACCGAAGTACAAAGGAAAATCAGGCTTCTAATCGGCGATTCTTCTGACGATAATGGTTCTTCAAACCTGTTCTTTTGGCACCAAATAAAATACAGTGTTTTCCGTCACCCCCATAATGTAATAGAATGTTTCGTTTTCAAGACAACGAATTCCTACTTTTAAGGTTACTAGGGTTTTTCTCCTGACGGTAGGACAATATACTATTTGCCGAATTGCCTTAATTTTGAGGTTTAACAAATTATTGAAGATGACTTCAAATTTGGCGATAAATTTGCACGCTAAAATACGTAAGTACCGATTGCACATATTTTATGTGCAGCCTGTAACTGTTCTATTATGAAAGTATTATCTAAATGCAATCTTAATCTCGAGTTAAAAATATGTCCATATGTAAAATATTAAAATAAAGCATGAGGAAAATAGGACGGGTTATTGCTCTCTAAACAGACAAATTAGGAATAAAAGATGATTAATAAAAACGTTGCAAATACTTAAGACTAAATATCTTCTTTTATTTTATAATTATCTAAGTATTTCTAATTATCTAAGAGTTAAAATATAGAAACAAATTATATATTTTCCTGTCAATTTATAAATAAAACTGATATAAAACAACGGAGCAGTTTCAACAGAAAAAACAATTGGTTATTGTTAAACATTTTTAAGCATTCATAAAATATTTCAATAATTTTTGTCGTAATGTCTTAGTTTGTTGTCGGATCATAATTTAACTCCCAGCTTTTATTTCAATTCCGAAACCTCAGCTTACGTGACAGCATTTGCTATTCTGGCTCATTAATTGAGCCGTGAGTGGAGTCAGGAACTCATTTGGAGCGTGGAAACTTTTCGTTGCGAAGCATGCAAGATTCAGCTGGAGTGTTGTAACCGACCTAAAATAGTGCCGAGCAATTTTTTATTTTTATTTTTTATTTTTGGAACGTTACTTTCTGTCTCATTTGCGTGCGGTTATTAAATATTCATGTGACATATAAGCTATTCATTATTTTGAGGAAAGTATGATGGCTCCATTGAAATTTTGAGTTCTTGTTTTTAAGTGAGATATAACTATTTCAGTAGAAGAATATCGTTCTAGCTTTCTTCCATGCTAAATAGGAATCTTTGAGTTATAAGTTGTAAATGAAATTGGAATAAAACTAGCTACAATTTATAATAAAGGAGGTTATATATAATTTAATTATACCGGGTGTCCAAATATCCAAAAAGTTCCCATTCTCCAAATTAAAAAAAAATCATTGTTCATGATTTTTCAAGTATATTAAATTTTACCATGCGAGTAATGGACATGCTTGAAGCTTTTTCCGGCGATCGACTTATCTCAATAAGTCTTTGGCCACCTCGATCCCCTGATCTGACCATTCCGGAGTTTTTTCTGTAGGGATATTTAAAGGACAAAGTTTATGAAGGTGATCTTCAAACAATAGGTGATTTGAAAATCGCAATTACCCGAAGGATCCAAGAAATCACTCCTAGCATGTTAAAACGTGTTTCGAAAAACATGCGCAAACGACATCAGCTTTGTCTCCAAGAAAAGGATGGACATTTTGAACATTTATTATAAATGTAAGTCTAGTATTTTTTTTTCCTTAGTTATGTTAAAAGTGCTTTTTATCATTGGCATAAAAATAATTCTTTTTAAACCTATTGTTTTTGTAAAATAAATTCACAAATCATCAGTACGGAAACTTTTTGGACACCCAGTATTTCAATCGTATTTAGCAATTAATTATTTAGTCGAAACATTAATAGACTTTAAATAGTTTAAAGAATTTGAAAAATGAATTACAATGTTTTAAATGAGAAAAATTAATTCTAAAATCTTAATAACTGAATTAAATTTTTAATTTTAAGGAAACTAGAAAATACAAAATAAAAATACAATTTCACTTTTTATATTGAAATACAGAAGCTTTATAAACGAAAAAAAAAACTTGAGAAGCATGGCACTGTGATTTTCAAGAGCTTTTATTTGAATATACGTGCAAAAAAACAAGGAGATATTATATGTATGTAAGAAGTCTCGAAGAAGAATTGGAGTACAGGAGAGTTGCAGTACTCCTGTACTTCAATTACTCCTGTACTCCAATACTCCTGTACTCC
>JAOUZG010025245.1:2833421-2845975 GCA_026289955.1 Argiope argentata | reverse complement strand
TTACTCCTGTACTCCAATACTCCTGTACAATGCTATTGTACTCCAATACTCCTGTACAATGCTATTGTACTCTAATACTCCTGTACTCCAAGGAGAGTTGCATAAGATACCTTTTCAAGTGGCAAAATCCACTCCATAGTAAACCGTATTCATAAACACAAAGACCTCTTCCAGACCTACAATAGTTGAGACCAGAATTCCCCTTGTGAAAATCACCCGAAATTATAACTGAAAAAGTCCCTCCAAAGTGCAAATCTTATGGTGGAAATCAAGATCCCAGGACCCAGATGGACGCAACTCATTTCTGACTCCAAAGTGATTGTTTATTTGTCATACATATGTTCATAATTTAATTTGTCAATTACCCCCCTTTTTCAGTTGGTAATCCAATTCCCCCGTAAGTTCGACCCATAGTCACCATTTATTACAGCATTCTTGTCCCCTCTATCCAGTTATAACTCTAGAAAAAATTTAACAGATTCGTGTAAGATTTGACAGCGATGGCATTCTCTCTGGAAATCCCCTGAATGCTGTATCGTCTCTTTTTTCTCTTTAACAATTTTTTCCCTCTTTGTCCCATCTTGTGCTCATCCAACTGGTTAGATAACTTAGCGTTATAGGCAACGGGGGCACAGGATGGCGTATTGTATGCAAAAATAATATTTTTATTCACTTGATTCTATTTTTGTTACTTCAAATAAAAATCTAATTCATTTAACTTTTAATTACTAAAATAATAAATTATTCAAAATGTAATTTAAAATGTCATAGACACAGATGATAATGCATTCATGTATAATTTTAAAAATATATGTTTAGTTTATTTGCAAATGCCAGAATATTTTTAAAACGAGAATATTTAATGTAAAAAATTTCAATTCTTCTTTTTATATTCATTAAAAAACATGCCTGTTAAAATAAATAACAATTTTTTAATCTTTCATCATTTGAAACAATGTATTTTTATTCAGATTTCAGCAATGACCACGAAATCAATTTTTTCTAGCATCTAAAGATTTTTAAATATTTCGAAAATACATTTTTTTATTATTACAATTCACTTATGTATCTACGCATATTTCTGTTACTTGTTGACTAAAAGAATTTTTAAATGCAAAATCTAGATTAATGTATTTAACATTATTAGCTATTATTTTTGTAAAATTATTTTTTCAGTTTTACTTTCGCGTATACATTGTTTTTAGAAAGTATAGTGATGGTCAAAAAATTTAAGCTCAATCTACGTTTCAGATTGCTTAGAGTAGGAAAAACACTCAGTGGAAAATGTCCGTCTGCTCGTCTACGACAAAGATAACTCAAAAACGCTATAAGGTAGATGGTTTAAATTTTGTATACAATTTTACACTAAATATGTTGATTTCTATAATATTTTGGGTAAACTTTTTTTTGAAGAAATCTGTCACAGCGGATTGAATACCGTTAGGTCTGTACTTTTAGAAAAATGTAAACTTGATGATAATGATAAACAATGAATTAAATATATTAAATTTGGAATGAAGTGTTCTGACCGGAAGTATAGTTTTGGGTTAAATTTTTATTACAATCAGTTGGGAAAAAAGCGTCTAAAACCAATATTCCGTTTTTGGATTATATTAATTCATGCAATTTTTTAACCGACAAATAACTTGCCAAGGATGGCAGATGAATTGAGTAAAAATGCGAAATTCAGACCAAAATTAGGTACTTGCGTATTAGGCCGAACATCTT
This sequence comes from Argiope argentata, assembly GCA_026289955.1. Classification (NCBI taxonomy): domain Eukaryota; kingdom Metazoa; phylum Arthropoda; class Arachnida; order Araneae; family Araneidae; genus Argiope; species Argiope argentata. The sequence continues at coordinate 2,844,247 of JAOUZG010025245.1, read as the reverse complement.
TATCGCCAAATTTGAAGGCGTCACCAATGAGTTGCTAAACCATTAATAATGGCAAGAAAACGCCATTATTTAAAAAGTTTTTCCAACCTTAAATATCGTCCGCCATATTGTTGGTTTCGCTGGCGTTGACGGTTTATCGCCAAATTTGAATCCGTCGCCAATGAGATTCTAAACCATTGTCATCGACGGTCTAATACTTAAGTATCCAAAATTAATAATTCCTAATTAATGTGCCCCAATGACATGTTAGGAGAAGTTTATTAGAGAGTGTATAAGAGAGTTGTGGGGAGACCACTCCCACTAATAAAGATAGTATATCATTTTCTTAAAAATTATATTGATTAAACGTATGTGAGGGATAAAGTAGGGAAAATTTTCTTTTTATATATTTTTACCATAGGTGGCCACGAAAGGAAAAACCTCTTATTCGGCGTTCCTTTCGACGAACTGTTAATCAGCTTTTGGAATTTAGGTGTTGATCAACATCTGAAACACTTAGAATTCTATGTTGTTGTGGTTACTAATGGTACTTGCCATGGACAAGCCCCCACTTATACAGCAGACGATTTAAGCCGAAAGGAGCGTCCCTTGTTTTTGAAGTAGCGTCAACTAGGGCCAAGAGTACGACTTAGCTACACATCACATTTGCTTGCACGGCCCCTATTTACAGGGGGGCCCAGTCACACATCTTACATATAACACACAGAAGAACAACCATTCCCAAACCAGGACTCGAACCCGGGACTTCCAGAACACGAGGAAGACTCGCTACCTCTGTGTTAGAAAGCTGGCAGATTTATATTTCAAGTATATACGTGACCACTCTATGCATCTTTGTAAAAAATTGTTTCACAAATAATGTAGCATAAAAAACAGTTACATTTTTATTTATTTAATAAACAATAAAGTTAATTAGATTGAAATATCTAGAAAATATGGCAAATGCTCTTTCAAAAGATTCTGTTGAGAAAATAACCCTTTACATTTTACAAAGCCAGCAAACACTGCAAAGGTTGAAAAGAAAAGCAGAGCTATGTCTTGAATAAGAGAAAGAAGTGTTATTGGATAAAACCCTCCATTTCATGAGGTCTGTCCGATTACAGCTTAATTTTAATGATTAACCTCCTAAAAATGTATTTTGAAAAGCGTATCTGTTGTTGTTGTTGTTCCTTCTGGTACTTGCCATGGACAGGTCTCGCTGATACATCAGCAGATTTTAAGCCAGAGATATACGTCTCTTTTTTTACAAGTAGCGCCATCTAGGACCGAGAGTACGACTTAGATACACACAAGCCACAACCCTTTTTAGGGGGTGGACTTCATTCATGCATATTCATTCACTCATCTCATATCGTAATTTACAGAAGGAATAGAGAACGACGTCCTTTGACCCAGTACCCTCCAGTGGTAGTACACTCGACATGGAGGACTTTGTGACCACGGTAGATTTATAGACCGCCAACCACCACTCACTCGGGGAATCTTTTGGCCGGTGAGTTTCGAACTCGTAACCTAAGGAGTACGAGTCCAACGCTTTACAAACCAGGCTTAGCGTATCTTGGATTACAATCAACTTTTCTTGGCAGCATCAATTGCATATTCATTGCAAAATTAAATTAGTCATTCAACATTCAATTTATATCCACAGGGCAAAATAAAATATCATATTTATAACACTATATTTCCTATTTGAATTCAGGAACATGTATTTATTCATTTTTTATTTTCTTAGTTGAGAAAAAGAAAAAAAAATGAGGTAGCCAAGTCAAAATATACCATAATGGGATTAGAAGTTTCTTTTTTTTCTTCAAGAATTGATGTTTATTACGTCTCTTTGCTATAAATCAACAATAAATCACCAACAGAGTTTTCATGGTATTATATTTCAAAAGTTTAATGTGGAGGTGTCTGGATCCATTAAATATAAATCCTTAACTTTCCCCCCGTGCCTGTCTGGATCTTCTGGAAAAGCTCATTCGTGCTCACGGATTAACAAATCCAATTTTTCAAAGAAATTTAATGCACATAAAAATTGATTATTATTGCCTTTGGTATAATATACAGAAAAATTAATAAAGAAAGAATATCGCCTTCCGTAATCTCTTTTATTGCTATTTATTAGGAAAAAATCAGAAAAGAAATTAGTTTTCTTTATAAATAATGCATATTGAAAATAATTATAGGAGTACATGATACTGAATAAATTAATATTAGAAAAGTTAAGGAAAGTTTTATAGTAATTTGATTAAATGTATTTAGTAAACTCAGTTGTAATCACATATCATTCAATCCTACAACGCATATAAAAGCATCACAAAGAGTGGCTGGCTTATTTGAGATGAAATAAACATGATAGCTGCAGCAAAAACAATCTTTTTGGAGAAATAATTTCAATTTATGTCTTTATCCAACACAATTAAAACCAATAATTTTTCAAGAAAACATATGAAAGTGAATTTTGAAAAAGTTGGTTATTTTTTCAGAATTTTAAATTGATTTACACTACGTTAAGATTAAATGAAACTCAATGAAATATGGAATAGATTATATTAAATATATAATAAGCATAGTTATCACCAGTTGTTTTCCTAAATATTCATCTGCTAAACTCAGATCTAAAAACAGTTTAAATGTCAATCCAGTGATATACTTATAAAACTGGACATTATAATCATTTAAAAAGTTGTGCCGGCTTTCTGGCACAGAGGTAGCGCGTCTTCCTCCTGTTCTGGGAGTCATGGATTCTTCTGTGTGCTATCTGTGAGATGTGTGACTGTTCCCCCCTGTAAAAAGGGGCTGTGCAAGCAAATGTGTGGTGAGTGTGTAGCAATGTCGTACTCTTGCCCCTAGTTAGCACTACTTCAAAAACAAGAGACGCTCCTTCCGGCTTAAATCTGCTGCTGTATCAGTGGGGGGGGGCTTGTCCATGGCAAGTGCCATAAGTAGTAACAACAACAGAAAGCTGTAAAAAAATAAAAGATGAAAGTCTAAAATTGTTGCACAACTAAATTCTAATTGAATGCTTAAAGTTCCACTGCCCTCCGGTATGTGCTCTAGGCAATTAAATAGTTTTTTTTGTATTCATCATTTATCTTAAAATGTACATGTCTTAAAATTTAAAGGCACTTATATTCATGAAGTTGGAAGTAAAACAGTTAAAATACGAATTCAGATACATTTCTAAACAGGCTATCTCTAATTGCTGTAATCTTTGCTATTTTCTTGCTGCCAATTGCTTAAAGTTATCACGAATCTTGAGGTATCTTAATTTAAATACTATTATTACAATGATGTTGGAATCAATATGGTTAAATTACAAGTTCAGTTACATTTCTAAACAGGCTATTTCTAATTATTCAGATTGCTTAAAGTTATCGAGAATCTTGACGTATCTTAATTTAAATACTATTATTTCCATGAAGTCGGAAGTAAGATAGTTAAATATCAATTTTAGATACTTTTCTTAACAGGTTATCTCTAATTATTCAGATTGCATAGCTATTGAGAAAAAAGTCAATTAAAAACTTTATGAAATTCACTAAAAACTTAGACATAGTGAGATTAAAACTAAATGAGATTTAAATTAAAACTCAAATTGTCTTTTTCTCAAATAATTCATGATGAGTTTGTAATTTCAAAATGAAGAATTTTTTTAATGATAAATTTCTCAATAAATTTCTAATTCTGATATTTTCAAGTTTCATTTACTTGTCTTAAATTATATAATATAAAAAATATTTTAATGTTTTAGGAATATTAAAATAATACCAATTACAATTAGGGGGAATTAATGTATATATAGATTCAATGATAGTCATTATTTTTGCATGATGATTATTAAAGTATAGTGAAAATTTTCTAAAACTAATAAGCAAACTCAATTCCATTTGCAATTCCGTTTTGACTATCACTATGTATTAAGTATTTAAATGTCATATTAATCATTTTTTTAATTCCAGTTAAAACATCTCATTTTTTAATTGATTACATTTCAGATTGCAATTTTGCATTTTACTTTATAAAGATTATTTCAAAAATCTCAAGATTAAAATGATTTAACCCTGTTCTTTTATTAATTTAAAAATATATATCGTTAAGTATTTGAATAATAATTTATAAGATTTAAATGCATTATAGTTTGAAAGAAATACTCTACGTAGTATCTAATCCAAAATTAGATATTTCTAGCTTATTTATTAAAATATTTTCTAAACTTATTAATAGCTTTAAATAAAAGTTAAGAAAAATATTAGGTTCTAACGGAAATTTATGCTGAATTTATTTGTCATTTATTATTTTAGATTATTTACTTATTATTCTTGGTTAATATTGATCATTATTAGACCGTATTTGTAGACGGCAGTCAAAATGACAGGGCGGTGTTTCATTAGCTCAGAGTGACAAGGTGTTTTGACTTTTAGTGCATTCATCTGCTCAGTACTTCCAAGTTGTTATTTGCTTGTTATTTGATTAATATTGATCGTTATTAGACCGTATTTGTAGACGGCAGTCAAAATGACTCCGGAGTGATTCTTTAGCTCAGAATGACGTTGCATTTTGTCCTTTAATGCATTCATCTGCTCAGTGCTTCCAAGTTATTATTTACTTATTATTTGGTTAATATCGGTCGTTATTAACCCGTGTTTGTAGACGGAGTGAAAATGACTCCGCATAGTTTGATTAGCTCAGAGTGACGTTGTATTTTGTCCTTTAATGCATTCATCTGCTCAGTACTTCTAAATTGTTATTTACTTATTATTTGATTAATGTTGATCGTTATTAATCCGCACTTGTAGACGGAGGGAAAATGACTCCGCTTAGTTTCAATAGCTCAGATTTTCACTTGGTATTTCGTCCTTTAATGCATTCATCTGCTCAGTATTTTCAAGTTGTTCTTTAAGGCGGCCAGGGAGCTTTAAAAGGATTTTTTGCAATTTTCACCTTACCAATTTGAAATTTTACAGGCATTAAGAGTATCACTATAGAAGTTGACACACAAAATTTTAAAGCATTATATTCATTTATTCATGAGTTGGGGGGGGTTAATACAATATAATATTAGCGATAAACAGCGTTAATGAAAAATGTTCCAAGAACTCCAAATGTGTTCGAAAGAATTCCAATTTTTTATTTTACTTACTCTAACCCTTTTGAAACAAAAGTTGTGATTATTCTTGAAGCTTGAGTATGAAATATCAAAATTAACCAATGTGATAACTTAAAACAACTGATTTTTTTAAAAAAAAAGTTTAAGTAATTCGTTAATTTTGATATTTCACACTCAAACTTCAAGATTAATCCCAACTTTTGTTCCAAAAGGGTTAGAGTAAGTAATAATAAAAATTGGAATTCTTTCGAGGAAATTTTGAGCTCTTAATTAACGCTATTTATCGCTAATATTATATTATATTAACCCTCCTAACTCATAAATAAATTAATATCATGCTTTAACAATTTGTGTGTCAAACTCCTACAGTGTTACTCTTTATGCAATTTGAAATTTTACAGGCTAAGATGAAAATTGCAAAAAAATCATTTTAAAGGTCCCTGGTCGCCTTAAGCAACATGTTTACAAAAAACTAGTATGACCACGTGTGTATAACTGAGTTATTATTTTTCAAAGCTTTTGTTATTATTTATGGAAAAATTTAATCCATGTCTCTGAAAATTCTTTTAATTGGAATAATGTAAAAGGAATAAAGAAATACTCTTAAAATATTATTTTAAAATCTTGCATTATTTATTTTTATTTGTTAAATTCTAACAGTTATTAGAATGTCTGCTGTAATTCTGTAGTATCTAAAAGAGCTGAATACTCACTTAAAGAATGATTAGATTTTTCTTATGACATTTTTCCAAAACTTGATGTTTTAAAATTAAAAAATGTAGTTTTTAATATTATTGGTAAATACATGATTTTAAGAATGTTGTATGTTTCCAAAATAAATTCCAGTGCTATTCACAAGAAACTAAGAAGAAAAATAACACTGAGATCATTTTGACACCATATCTCTGGTCGTGAAAATAAATTCATGACTTGAATTACGGCTAATTATTATTTCTCTATTTTAAAGATGTGTATTTATTACTTTTTTAAAATGAAAATCCTTATTCTTCAGTTTTATCACAAAATTATGATTAATCTTGATGAAATCCTTTTTAATATGTTTGGATTTATTGAAATTTAATTTAGTTGAGTTTAATTTTTCTCGAGAACCAATTGTGTTTGTTTAGGTAATGAAATTTTCCTATTAATTTGAACAATTTGTACTCTGAAATAGCACAAGAGTAATTAATATTTATCATTAAATTCCAGGTTTAATTTATTACAGCATAGAAATGGTAATAAAAAGGAAGGAAGTTTATATCAATAAACGTTGCCATTTAATAGAAGATTTTCACTCTTATAATAGAAACAATGTTATTTTTCTTTTCTCCTTTAAAATAAAACTGTTCCTAAATAATAACAACCATAATAATAATAATTTGTAAATGAACAGGTTTACAGAACACAGTTAATTAAAAGCAACAGCTTAGTTAAAATATTCTTACTCCCATTCTAGATTTTGAAATAAGCTAAAACTTTATGAATTAATATTATTTGCAAATACAAAAATTGCTGCTGATAGTTTATGCATGACTAGCTTTCGTATAGTTGAGAGTAGTATCTTAAGATTCAGTTATAATTGGATCAATGATGCTTGTTTGCTTCAGCTGTTTGCCTTTTCTGACTCCCACGATTTAACATTGTTATAGTAGAGAGCAAAAATATATAGATAACAAAGTAAGGAGCTGTGGGACATTTCATTAATATTCTTCTTTATGCAATTACATGATAATGATATTTTCGTATGAGCCTGGAAAATGATTTTTTTAGCATAGTCTGTATATGTAGAATTAAAAAAAAATAATAATAAATGTCAAAACATTGTAAGTTAAACAGAGAAAGTGAAATGAATTGAGCAACGCGGGTAAATTCTTATCTCCAAGTATTGAGGGTCTCTTTTCCTTGAAAAGAAATGTACCCATCCGACTTTACTAGGAGTACTGAAATACATTCATTCTACGACTAAAAGAATAAGAAATCGTCGTTAGTTTTGTTTATACTAAGAGAGGGTTCTAAGATAGAAAACACAGGAATTCAGAAATCTTTTTTTCTATAGAATTCAACCCGGCAATCTTTACTTCTTTGGGCACTTCCATCGAGGTGCACTTCAGAAATGAGGATGGGAGGATCCAGCAAGATGATTGATTCTCGACTGCCTGGCGGGTACAGAAATAGTGGGGATAGACTTACTCTTTTCAAATTTGGACGTTGCTAAGGTCTGGCCACATTAGAAGTCTGGTCTTCGACGGTCCTAACGGGACCTTTTCTACTTGCCCTTGCTTGGCTATTGCCTCTCCCTCTCATATTATTTCTTGTATCGGTGCCTCTGAGAGACAACCGTCGGATGAGAGCGAGAGTGTTTTTGACCTTTTGGTGCGACACGATCTTTTGGACTTGGTCTAGGGATCTAGGCCAAGGGGATCAGTAACAACAACAAACCTGGACGTGCTTCGGTTGGGTAGGGTTGTACCGTGACCGGTGGTTCTTAGGACTCCCGGTGAAGTAGCTATCGTGGTATTCCAGGCAATCAGAATTAATCCACATTGCTCAATTGGTTGAGACGAGGTAGTCAGTGTGGTTACTTTTTTGTCGATGAAAAAAGGTTTAAAATAGATGGCAATATGTGTATACAAATACATGATAACATTCAACTCATTTGTTTCATTCAATTCGGAATAATCAGAGATTTTTATTTCCAAATGCAGCTTTATTTTGTGCTTTCAATACAAGTGAAGTTACATTTCATTTCAGTTTGAAATTTGCTCAACACTGTATTTTTCAGAGCTATTTTATCAAATATGCAAGAATTTCAAGTTTTATGAATAACAAGTTTATATCTTGTAAAGCCATAGCTCTGAAACCAACACTACTAATTCGATTATTTTAATTTTAGGCTAACGGCAAACAAGATTTAATTGTGATAGCAAAATAGTATAAATTAATTAATGAAGATTAAGAGAGATAAGTAAAAATGAAATGTAATGTATATAAAACTCATAATATCTGCAAGTTATTATTTTTATTTAAAAGTAATCTCATAAACAACCTGAATATGAATTGATATTGTTTCGATTATTCTTTTAGAATTAGAATAAGGAAAAATAATGAATTCATTTGACAAAGCAAGTGGATTATCTAATGTTAGAATCAAAATTTAATGGCTCAAAACTGGATAATACAATTTGTAAGTATTATTAAAAAATGCCTATTTAATTCTTACAAATTTTAAATAATGAAAATATTGTCATCTTTCTAATTGAAATTAATGATAACAACCAATTGTTAATTTAACTAACTTTAATTATCAAGTAAAGAGGCTTTACAAATTGTGAAAATAATGTAAATGCACAGAAACTATTACCAGAAATTAAAGAAAAACATAATTGGTTCATAGAAATTCAATTAAAATGCAATTATATAATAACAAAAGACGCATTTCTAATCTTTTCTTTTAATAACAATAAGGAAAATGCTTCAGTCGTTGAATAAGAGAAAAGCATTTTATTAATTTGAACAGAAAATTTAATTCGCTGTTTTTGTTGCCATTTAGATTTTGATAATCAAGGAGTAATTTTTTTTTGTCGATTTGCTGAGGAACGTTTAACGGCAATTTCAATTTAAATGCTTCTATATAGTTTTGCACTTCTTAAAATTATATTCGAGTTTCTAAAATAAGATCGAAAATCTTATTTTCTCTGTTAAAATGCATTCTTAATTATTTAAAAAAAATTAAATATTAATTACGCTAATTCTATCTTTTATTTGTTACAAGGGAAATCAAAATATAATTGATATATAATAGAAATATTATAATAATAATCATATTGTTACAAGCGAGCGAGCGGCATGAAAACTCGCCAAGATGGCGACGTTTGGCGAGGAGCCTCGCGCCAGCTTGATTGGTTTGGCGAAAGGAATAGTCTAGTAGCCTCTAGATTGTGCGCGTTGTTTTGAGAATTTTTACGAGACTCAGGTGCACGCGCTTTTCGGCTATATAAGGACGAGTAGCCGGCGTGAGTTAGTTAGTTGAGAGTTTGCTCTGAAATAAAAAGCGTCTCGCTGGACTAAAGGATTTGTGAGCTGTGTTTGCGTTTGCTGTTAACGCTGTGTTATTGAGCTCACTGTGATTTACTGTTTCTGTGCTATACTATAGCTGTTTTGCTAACTGTGTTTATCGTGCGTAAGAAGTGTATTTACGCTGTAAGTGATTGACTATTGCTGGATTGTATTTATCTGAATTTGTTACTCTATCAATTATCCTGCAAATAACTGTAAATAAATTTGTTTGTGCTGTCCTCAAATAAAGTCCATTCAATCCGAACCCGCTACGCTAAAAACGCAACAATATAAATATTATAATATAGAAATATTGTAACAATTAACAAATTCTATTAATAATATTAGAGTTTATTCATTATCTTTGCATGAAACTTCGTTATTTACTTGAAAATATCTTCTCTAATGGCTTTTATTTTATTTAATATGCATTATACACTGAAGTGACAAAAGTCATGGGATGACTGTTAATATCGTGTCGGTCCTTCTTTTGCCTAGCGAAGTGCAACAACTTGACATGTCATGGAGTCCACAAGTCGTTGGAAGTCCTCTGCAGGAATATTGAGCCATGCTGTCTGTAAAGACGTCCATAATTGTGAAAGTGTGGATGGTGCAGGTGTTTGGGCACGAGCGGGCCTTTCGATGATGTCCCATAAATGCTCGATGAGATTCATATCGGGTGATCTAGGTGGCCAGATCATGCGCTGGAATTGTCCGGAATGTTATTCAAACCAATTGCGAACAGTTCTGGCCCGGTGACATGGCGCATTGTCATCCATAAAAAACCCATCGTTGTGTGGGTACGTGAAGTCCATGAATGGCTGCAAGTAATCTGCAAGCAGCTGGACATAACCGTTTCCAGTCAATGATCGGTTCAGTTGCACCAGAGGACCGAGTCCATGCCATGTAAAAACAGCCCACACCATTATGCAACCACCACCAGCTTGAACAGTGCCTTGCTGACAGTTTGGGTCCATGGCTTGGTGGGGTCTGCGCCACACTCGAACTCTACCATCAGCTCGTTACAATTGAAATCGTGACTCATCTGACCACGCCACGGTTTTCCACTGGTCTAGGGACCAGTTGATATGCTGATGAGCCCAGGAGAGTCGCTGCAGGCGATGCCGTGTCGTCAGTAAAGGCACTCGAGTCGGTCTTCTGCTGTCATAGCCCAAGGAAGACAAATTTCGCCGCACAGTCCTATCGGACACGTCCCTCGTACATTCCACATTGATTCCTGCAGTTATTTGACGAAGTGTTGCGTGTCTATTAACATTGACCTTTCTACACAGACGTCGGCGGTCTCGGTCGTTAAGGGCAGGTGGTCGCCCACTACGCTGTCCATGATGGGATGGGATGCCTGAAATTTCATACTCTCGGCTCAGTCTTGATTCTGTGGATTTCGGAATGTTGAATTCACTAACGATATCCGCAACGGAATGGCCCATGTGTCTAGTTCCAACTAACATTCCAAGTTCAAAGTCTGTTAATTCTCGTCGTGCCGCCAGAAATCACGAAAAACATGTTCACATGAATAACTTGAACACAAATGAAAGCTCTGGAAAACGAACTGCGCATTTATACTTTTTCGTTGCGATACTACTGCCATCTCTATATTTGCTATCCCATGACTTTTGTCACTTCAGTGTATATATATATATAT
>JAOUZG010025245.1:2817638-2832651 GCA_026289955.1 Argiope argentata | reverse complement strand
GTTCGTTTCACAAAAGAAGTATAATCTACTTTGGGTTTTGTTTCTTTGTTTGTCAAAATTAATGCACTTTGCTTTGTTCTTTGTTTGACAAAAAATATAATCTGATTTGGTTTTTGCTTCTTTCTTTGACAAAAAAATTGCACTTTGCATTGTTTCTTGTTTCGTTGTTTGCCAAAAATGTAATCTGCTTTGGTTTTTATTTTATTTTTTTTTGACAGAAGAAATGTGATTAGCGTTGTTTTTTCTTTCTTTGTTTGAAAAAAGAAATGTAATTAGCTTTGTTTTTTCTTTATTTGTTTGACAAAAGAAATGTAATCTGCTTTGGTTTTTGTTTCTTTGTTTGACCAAAGAAATGCACTTTTCTTTGTTTTCGTTTAATAGACCCGTAAATTTGAGATTTTCATTTATAAATACCGTGCAGATCAAATAAGACAAGATTACCCCAACAGCGAAGGCTTTTATGTTTTATTTTGTAGCCATTGGTGATTAATGCCGCAGTTTCTTAGCCTTTACGAATTATGTAAAATGTGATGTTTTTTTTCAGATCCCCGCCATGATCTCAATGTAAGAAGCAAAGCACGTAAAATCTCTTGTATTCAGATCCATCTTCCAATTCCCTTCATTGATTTCTACCTACATCAAGCATATAAACAGAAAACAATGATTAACAATTAAAGAAATCTGCTCATATCATAAATAATTTAAGAATAAATAAATGTATTATTATATATTATTTAAATTATAATTTTTGAAAACATACATTGATGGAATATTTGTAAATATTTCTTACTTTATACAATAGTTGCAGTGTAGTAAGGAATTTATTTTTTTCTTTCTCAAGAACAGCCTGGAAGAAAGGTATTTTCTAAATCAAGGACACACAACCTTTTTAGGATGAGGGGTCATGACGAAGGCCAAAACAGCACATGAATGTTAAACATATTAAAAACTTCAAAGCACTGGGGGCTTTTTGTGGCAATACGCAGGAATTACAATTATTACATCACTTATTTAACTCATGCACACATTATGCAAAAAATAAATGAATAAAACACAAAAATTACAAACATTATAGCTATGATTAAAGTAATTTACCTAAAATATGATTTCTGATAAAAAGGTCGCAAACTTGAAATAGAATAATAGTGGAAAACTTTCTGGTTATTATACCAGGAACACAATTTAAATGTTGAGAAAAAAATTAATAATAAAAATTAGTAAAGATTAATGAGATGGCTGGGACTGAATATTTGAAGTTATTGATTTTTTGTTGAGCTTAAGATTGGTTGTGGCAATACGTAGAACAGTAGAAAGGTTTTCATATGCTATTCAATTTTTTATTTTTGATTTGTGTAAATTCATTAGTGATAGATTTTGCTCACAAATCTAAGTGCTCTGAAGAAAGTTGCACAGGCTGCTGCATTTCGCTTTAAGCACAAGAATTTCTCGGGTTAATCTTTATGAAATTCTAATATCGGTTTTTCTTTGAATTGATTTTTGAAAAAAAATCAGAGTTCTGTAAATCCATTAAGTTTAACTGCATGCTCTCATCCAGTAGATTTACATCAACAGAAAATGGAGAAAAAAATGCATAAATTTTTGTTTGTTACTTTTCAAAATCTAAATTCCGGTCATCAAATGCTTTATGAAAGATTTGAATTTGAACCTCATGTTGCATTTTCATGTGTGGAAATTTTTCAGGTCCGCGAGCTTCTCCTATACGAAAACCCGTACTCGCTCGCAAATAGCCATGAAGGGAACAAACTGAAAAGCCGCATAATAAAAAGTAAATAAACTTGGTGAACAACTGTAAATTATTTATTCTGATGTAGAATCGTTTTCGTATCACATTTTTATGCTATTTATTTGGAAAAGTCTCAATTCATTATCAATTTGCCTTATTTTATTAACAATATTCACGGGCCAACTTCGAAGGCTACGAGGGCCCATTTTGGCCCTCGGGCCATAGGTTGTGCATCCCTGATCTAAATATATTAAATAGTAGCTTAAGAATTTTGAAATTAAAATGGCTTGTATAGAATGTGACAAAAGCTATTACCATACTTTTATTGTACATAAATTATTTATTCCATAACTTGCAATTTGCAGTCAATGTTTATTACAAGAGATGGAGATGCTGTTTTTCTATACCTAGTTATTATATTTGTTCTGTATATACCGTTACTCACATTATAATCTACGCTTAGTTCGAGATTCACTATCTTCAAAACTGAATGGGCCAATTAATATTTGCATCGAAATATGTGTACACTGTTGTACATTTGTAATGATGCATGCTTTTTGTCCATACTTAAGATGAAATTATTCCTTATTATTAGTAAAATCAAATAATTATCATTTAAATCACTTAAAAATCATGCTAACTTTTCATCACTGGCCACTTTTCCAACAAAATATTTACTTTGTAGCGATTTGAAGGTCACGGTACGAATCTGCGACGTTTTTGCCTGTAGCCGAGTAACATACCGATCAAGCAAAAGGGATCCTTCAGCTCGAATATAAGTTTAATGCTACAGTACTTCCCCACCAGTGAGTCGGCGAAGAAGCGAAAGGTTTTTGTATTGCGCCAAGTGTTATAGCGAGTTGCTGCTTGCTCGTTAAGTGGGTCTGGCGATTTTTCTGCGGGTAGATGGCGTCATTAGTGTAGCAGAAGGTTGAGTTGTCAAGGTCACCAATGTAGCGATTGAAGGTCGTGGTACGAACCTGAGATGTTTGGGCCTGTAGCCGAGTAACATACCGATCGAGTAAAAGGGACCCTTCAGCTTAAAGTATATTATCTGGCTTATAAGGCTAACGCTACAACTTCAAACATGAGCGTGTATTGCCAGTATTAGAATTATTTCACCAATGTGTTGTTTTATTTTTCAGCTACAGTCACTATACAGAATATTCATGTGCATATTAACAAAGTAACCTCATTCTGTAGTAGCTCTTCTGAATTTTTTAATGCAGTGAGTTTGTTTTGTATTCCAAAAATATTGTTGATTTAAGGATGAAATATCTTCGATTTGGCCAGAAATCTTCGAAAAAAAATCAAAATACTCTGTCCTTAAACTTAAATTCTAAATAACTTCATTTACTTATATTTGGTGAAATTAAACTTTCTCTCTTTGCTTCCTCAAAGACACAAGGGCAATAAATATATATATTTACTCTCATATACCGGATTTTCCACAAATTCCTTTTCTCAAAATAGTCAAACTTAACAGTCAAATTCTATCCTTCCATTTTCAAATCATAACATGTGAGTTTATGTGTGCATTATTTTTTGAGTGCATGGTACTAGCGAAGTTATATAATAAAAGTATCAGAAGAAAGCTAATGATCATTCAAATGATAAGTTCCGATGCTTCCATACATATTTCTCTGGACAAAACTATAGTTTTTGATTTGAAACAGATATCTTAGTGTGTATTGGATTAATTAGAATTACACATTCTGTAATAGTTTCACACAGTTTCCAATAATTTATATAATCATGTTGGAATTTTAAACATTTGTAATTTCAAAATCAAGGAATCATATCTAAACATTCTGTGTATTAAAATTGTTTACATTTATACCATTACCGATGTCAGAAGGGAAAGGTTTTTTTGGATTGGTTGGTGATAAGTTTAAAATTAATTAGAGTACAGTATCTGAATATAGTTTGTCTGAATGATAAGTGTAGAATCTGAGTACTGTATATCTGAGTTTGAGTAATGTTTCTGGATATAATATGTCTGAGTTATTAGTATAATATTTGAGTATACCATGCTGAGTAGTTTATAATGTTTCTGAGTGCAATATGCCTGAGTGAATGGTATAATATCTGAGTATATTATGTCTGATTAGTGATTAACGTTTCTGAATACAATAAAACTGTGTGATTAGTATAATATCTGAGTATACCATAATGAGTATTTAATAACGTTTCTGAGTGATTGTTTTAACATCTGAGTATACTACGTCTGGGTAGTGAGTAACGTTTCTAAGTACAATATTTCTGAGGATTCGTATAATTTCTTATACTATGTCTGAGTAGCTAGTAACGTTTCTGGGTACAATATGTCTGAGAAATGAGTAACGTTTCTGGGTACAATATGTCTAAGTGTCCAGTATAATATCTAAGTATACTATGTATGAGTATTTAATAGCGTTTCTGCGTGCAATATTTCTGAGTGATTGGTATAATATCTGAGAATACTATGTATGAGTAGTTAATAACGTTTCTGCATGCAATATATCTGAATGATAGTTTTAATGAGGATTGTTCTGAGTATGCTATGTATGAGTAGTGAGTAACGTTTCTGAGTACAATATTTCTGAGGATTAGTAAAATATCTAAGTATACTATGCCTGAGTAACGAGTAACGTTTCTGGGTACAATATGTCTGAGTAATGAGTAACGTTTCTGGGTACAATATGTCTGAGTGACTAGTAAAATATCTGACAATACTATATCTGAATAGTAAGTGCAGTTTCTGATCATATTATAGTACAGTTCATTCCTTGGACTGGGTAACTTTTATCCATTGAGTTGAGTATGGATGAGTCAATGGAATTAAAATATTTATCTCATTAACAGGACAAAAATAAAAATCGTGTAAAAACCAAAAAAAAATCTCTTAAGAAGGGGTATCTCAAATATGAACATATGAGTTAAATAAATAACTATGCTTCGCGTTAACACTAAGTTTAAATTTAAATTTAAAATTTTCAAAATTGCATTTTTAGGCAGTAAAGAAAAGAATTTAAAAAATATTCTAATGACTGCCGTTTGAATGCGAAATCAATGAGCCTCGATTTCGGACTAAGCAATTTAACTCCATAACTTCATCGATAGAATATACTTAGATGACATTATTGTCGTCTATATATATTAAAAAAATCATTATCCTGATGGTGCAATTATATTGCAGTCCTATAATCCATTTTTCATGCTTAACATTGTAATAAACTCTATTACCTTTTGTATGATGAATATTTGGCATATCATCATCATTGCATAATGCATGACATTCAGGAGCAATTATCATTACGATACTTGAATGCATTGCTAACGTTTCGCTTATCAAAATCAATCAAGATTTTTCTTTAAATCTATCTCATATATATGTTTCTAATTCTATTAATCTTTAGATTATTAGTAGTTGTCGAAAATGGGCTTCATATATATATGGTGATTTATACTTCAATAAAATATCCTCTACTAGTTCGAGCAGCTAAATTTGTCCTCAATCTCGAAATTACTTGTGCATTCGCTGTAACTGAGAATTCCCTCTACTTCTGTTATTTATTTTGCATTAGCACGTCGATGAGAAAAGTTGTTATTTCAGGAAAAATTACAAATTGTGTAATGATTATTTGTGAGCTTTACTTTCCAGATTTTAGATCACATGCAATGCTTGATAACTTTGAAATGAAAAATGTCATTCATCATGATTACTGATGCGAGTTATAAAGGATATTCACAGATAATCGTGAGTGGTATTTTATATGAAAAAATAAATTTTGATAAACTAGAAAATATCTCATAATGTTTGATATGCACCAAAAATAGCCATTTTTGTAAACTGGCTATTTTAATTGTTATTGTAAAAAACAGTGCCATTCATTTCTTTGCATTATAAACTCTTATTTTCGGATCTTCCTCATATGAAGAAATATCGAATGAGTTTTCCTTTTTCTTACATTCTTTTTTTGGGGGGGGAGGTAAGGAGACAAGAATACGCTAATAAATTCTTAAATTTCTGGATGAAAAATTAAATTCATTTTCTTCAAATAAATAGAAGGAGTAGGATGGGAAAAAAAAGAAGTCTACGATCACAAATTCTAAGTTATCATGAAAGAGCATTATTATTTTAAAGTCATTGCTTGTCTTTATAAATGTAAGTCATTAAGCAGTTTAAACTGATTTGAAAGAATAACGAGACTTCTCTATCGGTCTCTCTCTCTCTCTCTCTCTATCTCTCCACACACACACACACACACTCACATATGAAGTGATATATATATATATATATATATATATATATATATATATATATATATATATATATATATATATATATATATAAACTTTCATTTTTAATCTAGCTGGCAAACAAAATTCAAGATTTCGACCGATTTTGATTTTTGAGATGAAATAAATAAATTAATTAATTAATAACACCATCTATTTTCTAAATATCGTAATCTGATAGTCTCTTGATTGTTTCCAACCGGTTTAAACTGGTTAAAGACAGATTTATTATGACAATTCGTAAGAATTCAGAAAATAATTTGGAAATGAAGTTGTGATTTTAGTTCATGACAAACAGCCAAATATGGCAATCTTTTGCATTATTTTCTAATAACCCTAAAAGCTGAAAATTGATGCCTCAAAAGTGATAAATCACCAATTTATTGCCAATGCATTTCGGGCTTCAAAAACTCAAACTTTCTCATAATACAAAAAATGGTGGCATTATACCTAGTTTGAAGCTTTATTCGCCGTATATTCTATAAGTTGACTTAAAATTGCAGAAAGATTGAAATCACATAACTTAATAATTCAAACCTTTGGTTCTAAAATGAATTGGAAAAATAAAAGAAAATTACTGCAATGAAGATTAAAGACAGGATATAAATATATAAAATATAAGAATGAAATGTTATATTTTCAAATGAAAGACTGGAAAATTTTAAGAAAACGGGAAGGAATTATGTAGTTCTAATGGGGATACGTTGGAGGATTTATCTCGCATTCATGTTATTTATATTTTAATATTTGATTCATTTCGTGCTCAAAATTACAACAAATCAGCAAATACTTTATTAAAATGACTTTATTTTTTTTATTATGATTCAGAAAGGAAACTTCACTTTCAGAGATATGTAACAAACTATCATTAAAGGGATTACATAGAGGCTTAAGTTTCCTTGGTAAAATTATCTCAATGACCCAGTTTTAATTAGTAATGTAAATACGATCGTTCTTTGAAATAAATATTTTAAAAATACTTAATATGTTGTAATAAATGAAAAAGTTGATTTCTTTTAGTTTTGAGTGTGAAATTATCCCTAGATATTTAGATGAATTATCTAAAAACTTCAAAAAGATAGGAGAAATATTCTACTAGATAAAAATACATTCGGATCAAAATGAATGAAAGTTTGATTCGATGAAAATGCCTTTTTGCTTGATTTATTTTCATTTTATTAGTAAGCCATATAATTATTTGTCTTCATTAAAAAAATGCTGAAAATGCTCCCATTTAATAATTGCATTTTCATATTTATTTATTTTTAAATTTCACTTGCTCAACTGTCTTAATTTATGTTCATCCAATTTTAAATTCTGTTTAGAATCATTTGTGGTATCAAATATTACTTTTGCACTTTAAAATGATGTAAAAATTATTTTGTGCTATAATAATTTCTTAAATTAACGTGGAAAAACACAAAATTTTTGAATAAAATGCATATTTTTACACTTTTAAATATTCAAAAGACAGATGTAGTTTTCTCTGATCTCCAACATACACACACAAGCGCAAGCATAAGCATACATTCACATTTCTTGAAAGTAAAAAATCTCGATTTTTATTAAATATATTTTTCCCTTCAGATCTTAAAAGATCTTTGCTTAACCCTTTAACCGATTTACTTTCCTTACTATTTAATAAGATGACACCTTCTATTTTGGGAATATTTTCTTATTTCGATTCAAATGGGAATCCATGGAATACTTGGCTAATCAACGTATTCAAAGTCATTTTATTATTGAATTATAATTGTTATGAATGATTTATTTTTTGTTTACAACTATCGAAATTCGATAAATCGAAGCACGTACGGCATACGGGCAAACCGGTTTAGGGGTTAATAAAATGGACAAATTGTATTCCCACCAAGTCAAACTTAAACCAAGATTTCGCCAACTTGTGATGTTGATTAGGAGGGCTCATTTGAATCTAAATGAGAAATCGAACCCGGATTTTTGATAAAGGAAGCCAACGTTATTACTACTTCTACGCCACTCAAGCAGCCAATATCAAATTCATTGTCAGTTTGTAGATTTTGCCATATAATACTTAATTTAGACATAACATAACGCCAACATAATAATTTAGACATAACATAACGCCCCTGGTGCCTAAAACGCTTTATCTAAGCAGTTGGATGAGCACAAGATGTGAGAAAGAGGGAAAAAATTGTTAAAATTGTTGACGATGCAGCACTCGATACAGCATTCATTAATTCTTGTGCTACAATAATTCCAGAGAGAATGCCATCGGTTTCAAATCTTACACGAATCTATTCAATTTTTTCTGAAGTTATAACTGGATAGAGGAGACAAGAATACTGAAACAAATGGTGATTACGGGTTGAACTTACAAAGGAATTAGATTACCAACTGAAAAGCGAGGGGAAAGGGACAAATTAAATTGTGAACATATGTATGTCAAATAAAGAATAGCTATGGAGTCAGAAATATGTAGCATCTATCTGGGTCCTGGGGTCTTGATTTCCATCAGAGATTTCCACTTTTGAGTGCCTTTTTAAATTTAAATTTTGGTTGATTTTCGCAAGGGGAATTCTGATATCAACTATTGTAGGTCTTGAAGAGGTATTGGTGTTTATGAATATGGTTTACTATGGATAGGATTTTGCCCCGTTAAAGGGTATTTGATGCAACTCTCCTGTACCATTCTTCTTCGAGACTTCTTTCGGGCTTTCTCATGTGCCAAGAGAGAGAGTGAGTAGGCATTCTGTGGCATAGTGAATTGGAGATCCTATTTCCCTACAGCTACAGCAAGGAGAGTTGGCTAGATGGAATCTGTGAAGGACATGTAGTTAAGACAGTTAAGTTAGACAATAAAATCCATACAAATGCCAATTTCAATAAAAATTCGAACTATTTTTCAATAAATTTCGTTGTGGCTCCATATATTGAATGTTGTTTGAATCAATGGTTTTCAAAGAAGTTATCCTACAAAAGGTTCTTTCGACAGAATAATTCTTATCTTAACGTCACACTTATTATCTAAACAACTTTCACCTAATATATAATTAGATAACCCTTTCTCTATAGCAGTAGCTGTTATTTAATAGCACTTATAACTTCATCTAATTAGAATGATTACTGAATCACAAAAGTAATTTATAATAATGAATTCTTAATCACTCAGATATCGAAGCATCCTTGATACATGCTATATGTAAAATTAATTTTTGAAGCCTTAATTTTCAAAACTCCTAAGTATTTTTCTTTTGAAACTTCGATTTAAATATTAAAAATTTAAATATTAGGTCATAATCTCTTCAAACCTTTCTTTAAAAAGGAATGATTCAAAAGATAGCAATCTGATATGATAAATTATTTATAATTATTATAATGATAAATTAACCCTGTAACAACAATAGTTGGCAATTTAAATAGCCAACTATTATATGTTAGTTCCCAGCGCTAGAAAAATGTCAAAAAAAGGCCAAGGTTAATTATATATATTACATAAAATTATTTAAACCTAAGAAAAGCTGTTATGATTACGAATGCTTGTGTAAAAGTAGAGAATAAATTTAAAAAAAAAAACATTTAGTCTCCATCAGCTTATGACTTTATTTTCCTTTTTTCCCCATGCCGTACATGTGAAGATACCCTTTCTATTAAAAAACGTTTGTATTTTAAGTTAAGCTGGGTTCACCCAAGGCCAACTTTTGCGCGCAATCGAAGATCACGCCTACTTTCGGGGAAAATCACGTGATCAGAATGGGACATTGCCAAACGGTTTTACCGGCGGGACAATCATTTGCCATTGTCTCAACGTCGTTATCCCAACAGTTCATACGAGGACAAAACAAAGACAACATAACAGGGACAATGACTGCGCGCAATAGTTGGCGAAGTGTGAAGCCACATTTACGCAAACATTTGTTAAGGTGGGTTTACACTGCGCGCAATCATTGTCTCTCTTTTGTCCTCGTATGAACAATTGAGACAACGTCGTTGGAATAACCACTTAACATTTCCCCATTGCAGTCACGTGATTTTTCCGGAAGTAGGTGTGATCTTTTATTGCGCCCAATAGTTAGCCTGATGTGAACCCGCCTTTACTCTCAATGACATTGTAACATTATGTTTGATGTATTGATGTTAATTCGTTGTTTGTTATGAATTTTGTAAACAAACAGCATTGGATTCAATTTTTCGAAGTGCCCTCAAGAATTACCTGTGATAATGCATTTCATCGAGCATCAATATTAATGGGTTTCAAGTTTGAATAAATTGTTGCATAGAATGCAATTGAAGAGAATGTCTTGTGAATGAAGAAATGAATAACTTTTATTTTGCTCGAACTCGGAAAATCCTTTCTTCCACATTTGGTAAGTAATAATTGTTATATTTTGAAAAATAACTCCATTAGCAATCATCTAGTGGTTTATTTGTTACATTTAAAATATTTTCTAATTGAAATCGAATTTCTGCACGGTTTTAAAATTTGTGTGTAAGTTAAATTCTTTTATGATGGTGTACATACAGACCTTCTGCGTAAGTTAAAATATTTTAACTGCCAAGATGCCTCTAATTTTATTGCATATTTAACAAATATTCGTTAAACTTTGAGGGCTACTTTTTTCATAATTTACGCATAAACTTTATCTAAAGTTCTAGTTACATGACGTATCCTATCAGACATTTGTTGTTTCAATTCTTACAATTTGAAGGTGGCTTGAGATAGTAAAAAATTTCAAAATGTATTTTGGGGCTTTTAAATTCTATTACTTGCAGATTTAAGTGGCCATATTTCTGTAAAGGGATGCACGTGGAGGATTCATCATTATAAGCAAAGAGATTGAGACTTTCTCTATGAATTATCTAATAAATCAATTTGTAACGTTTTTCCTTTCCTACTGTTAGTTCGCACTCTCCATATATACATCTTGTTCGAATTTTCAATCGCTAATAAAAAACTTTTTATTCATCCACTCAAGTTCAAATACATTTTTTTACAACTTGTCGTGGATGGCACTTGGTGTTAATGCTGTTTTTTTAAATATTAGTTAATTAATTAATTTTTAATATTTTAGAATTTCCACAGGTAGTCAAGATAATTGAAAACAGGTAGCATCTAAATAGGTGAAATACTAGGATTTAAGTATTTCTCACGTTAAGGTGAAGAATGCGAGTTCAATTCTTTCGGAAATAAATAATTTTTTGATAAATTATTTATACTTATTGTAATTATTTAATAAAAAGGAGCTAAAAGAAATTTTTTTTTTGTTGATTTAAGTAAGAATTGATTTTAATTTTTTTATATTACTCGTTACTTATTTATTTTCTTCATATTATTACTATGGGGGCTGGAAAAGAGCTGTATTTAGATTTGATTTCAAAATTTAATCTTAAGTGCTTTTCAAAATCGCCAATTCCCCGTGCTCTTGCGCCTTATGTCCCGGAGGAAGATATCATCTAAAGACAACATCGGGTTGCCATATTTGGAGCTAAATATCCTTGGCGAAAAGGGGGTGATGCTCTCCCCTTTCGCACCCAGCTTTTGATATTTACGTGATTCATTATATTCAAAAATTAGTTAACTCTTAAGTATTTGTATCTTTAAAGTAATGCGACTCTGATAAATTAAACAAATTGTTTTAAATTGAATAAGGATGTCCAATTTTCAATTGCCCATTTTCAAATAGAACGTTGGACGAATTTCGCTTTAAAGTTCATCTTATACAAGTTTGTTCTCAATGAAACTTATTAACTTTTATGATAAAACTAAATTGGCTAAATTTTAGATGCAGAACCAAGCAGGTGTTATACCTTCACTTTTTACAAGAAATATGAATTCCCGAATTCGAATTTTATCTAATTCTGAAGCAAACCGAGAGTATCTGCTTTCTCCATCATACCTATGATCTTGTCAAGAACCAAACAATACTAGTTTTCTTACAAGTCGCTCCTTAAATGTTAGTGACATACTTTCTCCTTTCAAATTGTAGATTGTTTGCACATAAAGTAGTTTCGAGCTATTTTATCAAGAACAAATAACATTTTTGGCGCGATGGAGACTTAAGAATGATATTTTTAATTAACTTGGTGATGACTTTTAATTCGAATCTATAAATATGTTTTAATATTGGTTTCTTTCATTTTCCCAATCTCGTTTCTTACACCATTTTCATGAATGTTTTTCTATGCTCAATGCATCTTTTAAGATTGACTTCTGAAACCGGATTTATAAAGCATTATATTTGTCCAATGCCATAAAAAAAATTGAATACCATCTTCAGACACATTTATAAAATGTTTCGTATAAAACATTTCGGTGAACAAATTTATGTTAAACATTTCATATTGGGGTGCTGCACTTTGATATTTCGGTTGATTCTATTTATTTTGAATAATCTAATAAAGCAAAGGAAATTTTTATTTCGAAAAGACCAGACTTTAACTTTCGTCCATAAATTTGCATTCGTTAGCTTAATATTCAGTTTAAGATGGCTTACAGACAATCCATGCATCCTGAATATTTCAGCAAAATCTCAAAGTTTTGCAGACTTGGCTTTTTTGTTTTTAGGAATTCATTGTGACCATTCTCCACCTGGTATCCGAATTTTACGAATATCTTGCAAATTCTGCTTATGACAGAGTAAACTTTTGTATTATAGAAGGATCCTAGGTTAGCAATAAAAGTAACGTTACTAGCAATTAAAGGTGATATTTAGGATTAAAATGAGTAATCCACTTTATATCTCCAAAATTGATTGACAGATAGCATTTGAGCTCAGAAAGTTTATAAATCAGATTATCGAAAAGTAAATAAGATTTTAAAACGAAAGGTACTATTTCATGATTATTTTCATATAATGAATAAAAAAAAGAGAATGTTTTCAGGATGGGGGCTGCAATGTATAGTACAATGAATTACATTTTTGTGTAAATAAATCAGAATAAATTTAGTTTAGAAAATAAGTATGATTTATCAGTTTTTTTTAATTCAACCGTTATTAATATTGATCGTGTAAATAGGAAGCTGCAGGCTCACTGGCACAGAGGTAGTGCATCTTCCTCGTGTTCTGTGAGTCCCGGGTTCGAGTCCCGGTTCGGGCATGGTTGTTCTTCTGCGTTCTATCTGTGAGATGTGTGAACGTACCCCCCCTGTAAAAAGGTTCTGTGCAAGCGTGGGTGTGTGTTTCATCCGCATATGAGAAGTCAGACTTCTGCCCTCGTATGCTCAGGGGTTCATACCCTCAGAACGACTGCACCCCTCTTCCCGTGGTAAAAAGCGGACATGACATCATCGTTATCAAATAGGAAGTCTTGCAAAAGAAGAATGCGTGAAGGATGTTCAATGTGCGATTGCTGGACGAAATTGCTTATAATAATCACAATTATTAAAAAAATGAATTTGGAGTATTAAATAATATAAAAGCAAATAAGATGAAGGGTGCCAATGGCTGAAGAGAGGATGGAAAATTTCTGAGTTTTGTATGGATGATGTTTTAAAGTTTAAATAAGCTTAATTTGTATTTACTGCGCCAAATGTTTCGAGTAGTTAGGGCAAAATATACAGTTGATATAATAAATAAAACATTTGAAATACAATTCTTTTCTAATAAAAATTAAGAATTTAATTCTCAAATTAATTAGAATTTAGTTCACCGATTATACGGTTATCTTAAAAATCTGAATTTATTTTAACCTGATTTTTTTTTACTGCCAATCCTAAATTGTATGAGGTTATCCCCATTGCCATTTCTGCCTTAAGTGTTATTGTTTATTTCGGATTTAATATTTCAAAATAAATACACATATTTTGTCATAAATAATCATTTACATGTATAAACATCAAATACGAGTATACTCTTGGTTGGCAATGGATATAACCTCATACAATTTAGGCTGGGCAGCGAATGGGTTATGAAAAGTAGAATTTTGGTAAAAAGCCTAGCCAAGCCTTTTTCCAAGTTTTTACACTAGTATATTTATGTCTGTGACCATAAAAAGTTTGAAAGTCTGACAAGTTGTACGTTATAATATATTGAAAGTATCACGAGTATATTCGTGCTCACGAGTATATTCGTGGTTGTCAGCGAAAGGTTTAAGAACTGATTCATTTTAAAAAGTCTTAAATTGCAATTAACTTTTATTCCAATGTGTCCTTCAGGTGCGCACCTACAATAAGTGAATACAGGTGTCCAAATTGCGAGGTTTCATAAGATATTCACCCCTTTTATATTTACTCTCCACTACGTCTCCTGCTGTATGATTGATTCTTCCATTCCGCGACGGCAAGCGAGCGAGCTCTATATGAGAAGGACCAGAGCTTGTAGAGTTAAATAATAACTAAGCCTTTGATCAGGA
This sequence comes from Argiope argentata, assembly GCA_026289955.1. Lineage (NCBI taxonomy): Eukaryota > Metazoa > Arthropoda > Arachnida > Araneae > Araneidae > Argiope > Argiope argentata. The sequence continues at coordinate 2,818,295 of JAOUZG010025245.1, read as the reverse complement.
TATTAGAGAACTTTTTAGAATAAATTTAATATTGACTAAATTAAAATCAAAATCAGGAAATTGATCAGAATTTAAATAGGATATATATATATATATATATATATATATATATATATATATATATATATATATATATATATATATATTTGACCATAAAACTTTTAGTTGGAAAGCAGTTTGGAGCGTCGTGGGAGAAAATCATTAAATAAACACATATTGTCTTTTTAATTTCGCTTTATTCAGCAGCACAGCACATAACACAAGAAAAGACCAAAAGAGGACAAAACATTTCTTTCTCGACTTATATACTATAATATTCTCTTTAATAATGCATGTGTAAATATTTGTCAAGAATTTTTTATACTTTTGACCTTATGTTGACCTTCAAACAAGGGGAAAGCAAGATCTTTTTAACATAATCTATTTTATATAAGTGATTTATTACTCATCGAAGGAATCCTCTAAAAGAATATTTACGCCAGAGATGTATTATCCATCCACTTGGCACGTGGACTCAACTGCGCATTTATTTTATAATACTTTATTTGATTTATTAATGTATCAGGAAATTATTATGAGCTAAATTAAGACTAGACGCTGGGAATTTATTACATCTAAAATTAGTGTTATATATATATATATATATATATATATATA
>JAOUZG010025245.1:2806149-2817238 GCA_026289955.1 Argiope argentata | reverse complement strand
TATATATGATATTTTATTATAGTTACAATTGAATCAAATAGCTGTGCGTAAAAATGTCTAGTGAAAGAATAAAGGAAACGTTAAAAACTAATAGAAGTAATTCCCAATGAAGATTTCAGACTATTACAGCTTAAGAACCGATAAAATCTATAAATTATAGATTATTGATTCAGATTATTGAAAAACAAGCAAAATAATTTGCTTGTTTTTTTATTATTTGCAAATACTATAAAAGAAGAAAATGGCAACGTGGCATATTAATGTTTGTCGGAGGAAGTAATTATATTATCCTACTCAATATCATGTTTTAAATTCTTATCCTTAATCACTAATCCATTTCCTTTTCCAAATTAGAAAGCTGTATGAGTATAACTGCCATCGAAGATTAGAGACGTGCCAAATATCTTTTTTCCTATGCGAGAAAATGACTAACAACATGACATTTCAAAAAGGAAATGGTCTTCTCAATATCGACAGGAAAGCCATTTGTACCACAGCAATTCCTTCATGAGACTTCAGACACTTCTGAAAGATGAATTTTACCAATTATTCTGGAATCGAGAATCACCAACGTTTTCAATTGCAATTCTCACGACCAATAAAGCACCTTATGTGCCAAATTGCATTAATCTTTGCAATGGAATATCGATAAAAAAAGTCATTGAATTGTCTGGGGACTTCAGGTAGGATTGATGTTAATTGAAAAGTTTGGAAAAAGTTTCGTTTGTAAATATAAGCCATGGGATACTGTTTGAAAATATTGCCAAAGAATGAAATATTTTGCTTATGGATTTAAATTATCTTTTAGTCTTTTTCCTTATTTCAAGTATAAATTGTAGGAACTTTTAATCACATATTTATAGAAACTAACAAATAAATTTGAAAACAAATATATTTCTTTAAAAAGTATTTACTTATAAGAGATAATATTAAATTGCATTTTAGCTTAAAATATATAATCTTCCGAAAAAAGATAACTTTAGACTTGAGAATGGTTTTTAAATAAGAAAAATGACAGTGTAGCTACTTGATGGTTTCATAGTTCTCCCTGGAAATTAAAGCTGAAATTTTAAAAAAATATTGCCAAAACTAAAAAAAAATAACATGAAGTTGGTTATAAAAATTTAAAATTTCAACAATGCAATATCTAAATTTTATAAATGCTAAAAGTAACCAGATGTAAAGTAAGCCCATGAAGTGTATAGAAAAGTGCATGTGCAAATACTTATATTTATTAGTCGATTCAAAATTAACTGTTTTATTGAATGTGCATTAAATTAATAATATAGAATTACTTTTTTATTATCACATTAAAAGCGATAATAGGAAAAGTATATATTGATAAAAATGCATGAATAAAATGCAGAAAGTATAAAAATCCTTATTTTATCCCTTCCACTATCGGCCATTAATTACGCTAAAATAATACTTCTTTTAAGCTCAAAATATTGAATTTTATTTTTTACATTTATAAAAACTTTCCGCTTTCATCATTTGTATAATTCACGCTAGTATGTAATTTAAACAAAATTTTCAGGGCTTTTGAGTATTACTTTACGGCAAAGAATCATATATCTCCCAGAAATATCATTGTCAATATTTTGTGCATAAAGTAGCAATTGATTTTATTATGTAGATAGTGACTATAAAGTTTTTTTTTAAAAAAAATGTCACAAGTAAAAACAAATAATAGTATAATTGTTGACGTCCATGGAATTTCCTCATGTTATACAAATAAAATTAATTCTTTAATAAAAAAAATGTTGAATATCTCCCATTTTATTCATTTAATTATATTATCACATTATTTACTATTTTCATTTTTAATTAGGGTAATTTTTTATGGGAAATCTATTTACGACTCCAAGAAATGTTATTGACATCGGACATTTTATGCACAGTTTTAAATATATAGACCATCTGATACAAGGGCCGTTGAAATAAAATGGTACGTAACAAACCTAGGTATAAATGCTTTATTCAAAGTATATATGCCATAGACCTGAGCTCAACGATTCTACTGATTAGTAAACCGAAAGATTTCTTAATACCAGAATTCATTTGGCCATGACGAGAAACATTCACTCACATAAACCTTAAATTATCTCCTCTGGTTAAAGCTCTTCCCAATCAGATGTTTTTTTAAGGAATTAAAGACATGAAAATCTCAGGGTGACATGTCTGGGCTGTAAGGTGGATGGTCCAGCGGCTCTAACTTGAACTTAGCCAGCTCTGCATGTGGGGCTCTAGAGAGGTGTGGATGCGTGTTATCATGAGTTGAACTGGGTTACGTGAGTAACCCGGTCTTTTCTTCTTCGTGGACCTGCGTAGTTTTCGGAGTATCTCACAGTACAAATCGGAGCTAATTATTCTTCTGTGCTCGAGGAATTCCTATGACTGCGTACGTGACTTTTGACGCCTAACTCAAGGACACTGCGAAGGACTAGGTATCATCACTGCCACAGGAAATCCCGGACCTTTGTATCAGACATATTCTGATACAATTTTCCAATTTCCAATTATGCCCACAGTGCCGTTTCGTAACTTTTCATTTGAACATCCCTATTGTACCATCTTTTAGCAAGTTTCTGGCATCCATATGGAATTTTTTGTTGTCATTTCCAATGGTCGATAGAGAAATAGAGAGTTTGAAAACTAATTCTTCCGCGATTATGCATTCTATTGTTTTCGATAAGAATACTAAGTACAAGAATTGACAATAAAAAATTACTTTTTATTTTTATTTCTAAGAAGATGTAAGCTCTTTTATTTTTCAATGTTTGTTCTAAACTTTCTTCTCTGCCTCATAAAAAATGATAATAGATGTCCGGTTTCAAATGCACTTCAAAGACCTTTATTTAAAATTCAAAGAAACCTTCAAACAAATATACTAACGAAGAGCTTCAATATATTTCGAAGCTTTTCTCGATAGATCCGTAATTAGCAGGTAAACATAACACCCCAAATTGCAGAATCGATGGACTTGAAGCGTAGTAAAACCTCAAAAGTCATACTTAACCACATTAACCTTATTTTGAGAAGCACAAAGAAACAGGAAGGTAATAAAATCCAAGAATGCAGATTTAATTAACACTTTCCGCCAAAACGCATTCCACGAGTCAATACATGGCATTGTGCATTTAGTACATTATAAGAACAGCATTTCCGCTCATTCTTCTACGAAATGATTTTCAAAGTAAATTATGGATTCACGGGCTATTTTACAACCATTCTGTACTTCAGTCGGGTCATTAGAGGCGTTAGCTTTGAGTAGCTATTTGTTTTCATGAACTAGAAAGAAAAGTCGTTTAACTAAAACCGTTATTTTGCTTTCGCGTAGAATATGTGAATCGGGTGTAAATTGTTAGGAATCGGAAGTCTTAACCTTCGACGTTAGCAAAAATATTACCTTAATTTGTCACGTTGTATCAATTAGGACTAGACAGAATGCATTCACTAAGCGTAGCTATTTTTCAAGTATCCTCGATTTTTCTAAATGTCTTGTCCAAGTTGTGGATTAAGTTAATATAATATAACAACATCCTGTGCCCCCGGTGCCTATAACGCCAAGTTATCTAACCAGTTGAATGGACACAAGATCGGAGAAAGAGAAAAAAAAAGCAAAAATTTGTTAAAGGAAAAAAAAAGGACGATATAGGATTCAGGGGTTTCCAGAGAGAATGCCGTCAGTGTCACATCTTAGACGAATCTGTTCACTTTTTTCTGAAATTATAACTGGATAGAGGGGACAAGAATACTGAAACAAATGGTGACTATGGGTTGAGCTTACAGAGGAATTAGATTACCGACTGAAAAGGGGGGTTGACAAATTAAATTGTGAACCTATGTATGGCAAATAAACAATCACTATAGAGTCAGAAATGCGTAGCGTCCGTCTGGGTCCTGGGTTCTTGATTTCCATCATGAGATATGCACTTTTGAGGGACTTTTAAAATTATAAATTCGGTTGATTTTCACAAGGGGAAATCTTGTCTCAACTATTGTAGGCCTTGAAGAGGTCTTGGTATTTATAAATACGGTTTACTACTATGGAGTGGATTTTGCAGCATGAAAGAGTGAAAGGTAATATAACAGAAGAAAATAAATTATTCAAGAATATTTGCTTAAAATGAAATTAATTTAAACTAATTATAACTTCTAGCCTATAATAAATTATTGCTCGGTATTCAATTGGAGGAATAATCTTTAAAAATTTGAGAAAAAAATCCAATATTTAAATTAAAGTGTTTGAATATATTTTCATGAATAGTTTCACAATCATAAATCTTTTGACAAAATTTTGAAATTAGGTTCATGATATATCATCTGTATTAATCCTATCTAAACCAAAATATTTAATTCATAATATCGGGAAGATTGTTTTGTTTTTACTATTTGATGATGCAAAACACACGTCAACAAAAGGTATCTGGTGTAGTAAAGTTATTTATTCAATTTTTAGAGAAATGAATATGCAATTAATAGTTGAGAGGTATGCTTTTATTTATCAATTATCCATATCATTATATAACAACCAATGCCATAAGGTGGGTAGTTGCTGGATTCGAGCAATATGGTAAGGTTTGTCTTTTGACGCGTTGAATCCTTCAACCTTGTTTCTCGTTTCATCTATTGGGTGCAGAAAGTGAGCAGAAAACAAGACATTTTGCATCGTCAGAAATAAAGGATAATCCATAAAGGCTATGTTGGGACTATCAGCTTAAGAACCAAAAGTAACTAACGTTCCTTGACTGATTTTGCAACATTTGCATCATGAATTGCTAGAAAGTAGACGTTTCCAATATGGTTCAGTTGAATTTGTAGCGTTCAGTGTTTGTAACAAGCAGGTTCCAATGATAACGGCTTTCTGGCCCAGAGGTAGCGCTCTTCCTTGTGTTCTGGGAATCACAGGTTCGAGTCCCGGCTCAGGCATGGTTGTTCTTCTTTGTGCTATCTGTGAGAAGTGTGAGTGTGCCCCCCCACTGTAAAAAGGGGCTGTGCCAGTGAATGTGTGATGAGTGTGCAGCTAAAGTCGTATTCTTGGCCCTAGTTGACGCTACTTGAAACAAGAGAAGCATATCTTCGACTTAAAATCTGCAGATGTATTATCAGAGGTGCTTGTCCACGGTAAGTGCCATAAGTAACAACAACAAAAGGATCCAATAATTCGTAATAAAGCATCTGTCGGTGATTAGTGAATTGCGCTAGGCCCAAACTCTCAATCTTATGGTTAATAGCCGAGTAACATACCAATCAAACAAAAGGAACCCTTCAGCTCGAAGGAAGTTTTTTAGCTTATATAGCATTCACCCCACATCATTTTCTTATCACAACAGGTATAGAGCATTTTTGCAAAGGGGCGTTGATATGGCCGCTTCGCTGGGACTCAACAAACTTTTGTGGGTTTTAGATTTACACAGCATATTAATTTCTTCCATTTCCAATTACGACTTTTTACAATAAAGATTTTTATGTTGCCACTTTAGTTAATTTATGGACTTCAAGACGCTCTCATCATTGTACCTCTGGCTCAATACAAGTGGCACTCATTTTTCTACCTTCTGAATCTCTTTCATTTCTATTCAAAGGTTTAAAAAATTGTGATAGTTCTAATTTTTCTACAAGAATTTATTTGCTTCAAAGATGCATCATAATCAAGTAATCGTCAAGACTAACCTTCACAAAGGAATGAAAGGAGCTGAAAGGAACCTTCACAGCAGAATGCCTCTACGTTCTCTATCGCTAAAATCAAAATCGCCATCTTAAGCAGAAATCAAAATTCGCATATCGCACAATTCGATATGATTGCTTCTCCGAGAACAAAGGAAGTGAAATTATCGTCTCCCGTTCATATCTAGCAAAACAGTTCATTCCAATCATGAAATATCTGTCAAATATAATTTTCTACATCTTATGCTGAAAATTGAATACCTTCATTTGATTTTTAATAAATATATGAGTGCATTATTTTTTAAATAAAAACTTAGCCTTTATTCGTAAGACTTTCACATTTTATGCTTCGATTAAGAAATTAGATGATTTATTTATGAAAATATGAAAAAATGATAAAGCTATTTCTTCAAGTGAAATATCGATGTTTACACAAAATATATAGTATTTTATAAAGTGATTTAAAAATATGTTCTGTTTTGGCATGAAAAATTCCTATATAGTAAAAGAAAACATTTTGAAAGCTAAATTTTTTTAAGCTAAATCTATTGTTCCAGATGATTAATGATTTAAAATGCCCTATATAATTGGCAGAAAAACAAATCATACATATTAGTGGTCGCGTTTTACTTTTCGGTGATAGGTTTTTTTTATTCAATATTTTATTTCATAAGCGTAATTTTCAATTTATTTTATTCAAAAATTCAAATATATATTATCATTTCTTTGAAAATACAATCCAAATATTTTCTTGCATCTTAATATTTGAATTTTTATCACAATCATTTTGTGTTTTAAATGAGATTAAAGTGAAAAAAGAATTAATATACGGAACTATAAAACATGGGCAAAATTTAATAAATTACAGTCAATAAACCTGTTTCCGAATTTTTAGATAATTTTAATGTATGCATAACTTCTCATAACATTCTTGAAAAGAGAAATTCTTTCTTTTTATCTCCTAAAAATAAATTCTCTATTTTATTTGAATGCCAAAAATATTTCCATATTTATTAATCTGAAAAACCATAAACAACCAAAAAATAACTTGCTTCAAATCGTTTTCATTCAGAAAAAAAAACTAGAAATGGTTTTTAAAAAATTTGGCATTATTTCTTACCTTTCAGATCTTTAACCTAGTGTTCGACACTGTATTTCAAAAATAAAAATATAAAAAATATAAAAGAAAAACAACAACAATTTTTAAACTTATCTTGTGTGTGAGGCTACGGCTTAAGTATTGAGATGGGAAATGTTTTATACGCGTTGGAGTAAGCAGCTTTTTCCCCCCTGTGGCATCATCAGATCCTGCAGCTGCAGTAAGATGTATGATGGGAATAAATCTGCACTGGAATAAGAAAAAACACGAATTTTTCTTCAATCTATTTCCTTTTAAAACCAGCTTTGAAAAAGGTTTGGATTTGGAAACATCTTAGTTACTTGTATGCGTCTGGTTTTTTTTTAACGTTTTTTGCATTCGAAGTAAAGTGAAAGTTGAAATTGGCAGTGATTGGGAAGTCGTTGTTTTGGAGATTATTTATATTTCAAACATCCAAGATGACAAAAAACACTTTTTTTCACATTATCTCTGTTTATCTTTGAACATGGTAGTTAAAAAATTTCTTGAACTACTGGGACAAAAAATTTAGATAGAGCATCGATTATAAACCAAATTTATAGCTCTCTGTTAATTTTTACAGGAAAACCATTCAAAAGACACCTTTTTACCTGTTGATTATATATAATTGAATGCGATAATTTCAAAGTTAAAGGGCTAGATAAATGAAATATTATATACGCATTTAGCATCCGTTATGTAAATTCTTGTCAAATTTTGAAACAAATCTATCAAAAAATAAGTTTATCATTTTATATATATGTATGAATATAAATGTAATACTTCATAATGTCGGTGACATAAATCATTGAAATTCGATATGCAATCTTGTAACTACAACTGTAACACCATGTCAGATTTACGGAAAAACACATAAAGATTCGGATAACATACACATTTTCAACATGATTTCAGAAAGAACATTAAATTTAGGCCAACGATTTATATTTCATAACTATTGCTTGTCAAAGCCTATTTTTCCAGAAAATATTTGTTTACAGCATACACATTTTAAAATTTATCCCTATAATTTATTTTAAACCGCTTCTGAATTTGGAGAAATATTATTTGAATTGCATTTTACTATTTGTATTAAAGTCAAATACGGTATAATCTTCACTTTATATATTATATAAACGGGGCGCTCAAGAATAATTGTATGGGGGTAAGACTTGCAAGTGTTTTTTGTATCCTTTTAAAGAAAGTAACATTAAAAAAAGATTAAAATGAAATCTGCTATGTATTTTTCAATAATTCATGTCAGAACATAATTTCTGGCCAAGCACCACGTGCTCGTGAAAGTTAAATCACATTTTTATTCATTTTAATTGTTTCATTGAATCAGTCAATTTAGTATTGCAAACGAGCCAAAAAACTTAGTCCCGCATTTATTATTTTGAAAATTATCACATTTCCTATTTATTTCGTTTCATATAATCACGTGCTCAAAATGTCATTTTTCTAGGTTTTATTTGCTGTAGTAAGGAACTGATTTTTTTTAAAATTAGAGCTTTTGTAAATGCAATGACAACATGTTATTAAAAGCTGATTTTTGAGATGCTCGTACTGATAATAAAATTTATATCTTTCGCCTACGGATTTTTGTTGATGCCAAAAACATCATCATGTTCTGACATGATAAAAAGTAAGGTTTTATTGTAGAGTAAGTTTATAAGTTAACAACACAATTTGAAGTGAATCCAAAGAAAAGCATTTTTTTCTGAACCTTTTATTCAATGATTAAATAAAATTCCCTTTAAAAAATTCACAAAAAAATTTTCTTTCAGGAATAGTATTTCTGATTTAATGAGAACACATTACATTAAAATGTCAGGTGTCCCATTTTATATCAATTCATGAATAAATTCTAAAATAACTAATTGCATCAAGTTTAAAATATGTATATATTAGATTTAGTAAGAGTAACAATTTCACTACATTTCATTAATTGATTTTTAAGAATTTACAAAGTGGTTTTTTTTTCGTGCTTTAATAATGACTTCCATAATCCTCATCGAAAAAAGCGTTCCTTTAATTTAGAATAATCTTTTGAAAAGGAAATGAAAAAATTGTTCTATATGGATTAAATGGAAACATTTAAAGCGACACCAGAGGATCACAAAAAGTACTCAATTAGACTCAATTCAAAGATTAATGATATAACTAATAAGATGAAAAATAGAAAGATTCAATTCCCTTATGAGAGCGAAAAATTATTTTTAATCATTTTCATATGTTACCAAGACTGTTATGAGAGTTAGATTACTATCGGGAATAGTTCACGTTTTTCTTTTCAGATAGCTCATAAAAAGAGAAGATATATATTGCTCTTAAGATATCTTAGAATAAAATAGTATCATATTAGATATGAATTTTTGTAAATGGGAAATCTCTGGTCATAAAAAAGCAAATAATGATCTTGGTCATAACATGTAAACAAAAATATTTCAATAATAAAATAATTTAAGGTATTAGCATTTATTACCAATCTATTATTTCTTCGCTATTGGTTCATAATTTAATTCTTTTCTCCTTGTTAGTAAACGTCCTTATTTGTCTCAGCTAAAGTACTAGAAAATCATTTTAGAATTATTTTATAGAATATATTTCAGGTTCTTTCTTTCTTTTTTTATTTTCATTGTGTAAAACTTCTTTTTCAATAAAATTAAATATCTTGATTTATATTGGTAATAATTCTGCAAACTGAAATTATTCTGAATACCTGGTAAAGATATTGGTGCAAAGAAATTTTGGATTAGAGAAAAAAATGGCAACATATTTGGCGATTTATTGGAATTAGTAACACCGAATTTCTAGTTTATTATAGAAAATTAGGAATAAAACCGTATAAAAATTGATTACTATCTTCTTTTATTTTTTTTCTTTCAATACATGTAGTACACTTTTATTGTTTTATTTTAGCACAAAGAAACTGCTGAATTTAGCCGACAATCTGATATGATGATTAAAATAACTAGTTTTATGTTCCATGCTCTTATTTTTAATTTATCTTTTATCTGAAAAATTTTTAAAAGAGAATAGATGTTTAAAACAGGCATGAAATATATATAAAACCTACAATAAAATTCGGATAATGAAGTCATAATATTTAAGAATAATTATAATATGTTCATACCTACCTATAAAAATTCGTACTTATATTTATAATGTATGTAATTGTTACATCATATGCCACTTTGGTCAATTTGTGGAAATATAGAAATATAAAATATAACTTTCGAGTGAAACAAAACAAAAAAAATTATGTTTTAAAGACACTTATTTGTCATTTAACCTTGAGATACATAGTTTCTAAAGTCACTACCCGATAGCAACACTTTAGCAAAAATAAAATTTAATATATTTGAATATTAATGGACATGAAATATATTAAAATAGTATTTTTAATATATTAAAATCAATAATTTCAATAAATTAAAATTGAATATTTTAAAATAGTATTTTTACGCCGAGAATATAAAAAAGTGTTAAATTTCATATCTCAATTAATCGAAAAAAGTGTTAATTTTCAAATCGAATTGGGCCAAATTTACCTTAAAATTTCCTTTTCTTAAACATGAAGCAAAGGAAATTCAATAAAAGGATATAATAAAGGCATAGATCATTCAAAATTTCACTTTAAATCTTGTTAGAAACTCATCTAACAAGATTTAGTAGTAGCCTCACTGTATAAAGATATAAAAATAATTTGTTTTAATTAAAAAATTTCAAAAGCTTCATGTTATATAGTTGGATTTCTATATACTTTCAAACTCTATAGTTTTATTATAATTATATAGTAATATATACTTACACTTCTTGAAATACATTACTTTAAAGATCAGAATATTTTTCCATAAAAATCTTATAATGAACTTAAGAAAAATGAATTATGAAAAGTTAATTATTTGCCAAGGTTTTCTGATTAAAAACCGGATTAATATGAAAACAAGAATTCATTTGAAGATTTAAAATTCAGTAATAAAATAAATATAAGAACTCTCTGTAGAATTCAAAATACCTGTCTTTTATAAACTGATAAATTTCAAAATTATTTTTAAAAATTGTCAATTGGCGTACTTTCAAAATTATTTATCAAACATTCCATATACTTGTCCATCAACTATTTTTTTGGTGAAAATTGTTTTCAACAGCATCATAATGATAGGGTTTAATAACATTTTATATTGTGATTAAACCGTCAGTTTCCATACATACACAAAAAAAAACGTGTAAAAAGTCTCAGGTAAAGGCTTGTGTGTGTGTGTGTGTGTGTGTGTGTGTGTGTGTGTGTGTGTGTGT
>JAOUZG010025245.1:2770489-2782529 GCA_026289955.1 Argiope argentata | reverse complement strand
ATATATACTGAAGTGAAAAAAGTCATGGGATAGCAATATGCAAATATACAGATGGTAGTAGTATCGCAGCGAAAAAGTATAAATGCGCAGTCCGTTTTCCAGAGTTTTCATTTGTGTTCAAGTTATTCATGTGAACAGGTTTTTCGCGATTTATGGCGGCACGACGAGAATTAACAGACTTTGAACGTGGAATGTTAGTTGGTGCTAGACGCATGGGTCATTCCATTGCGGATATCGTTAGTGAATTCATCATTCCGAGATCCACAGTATCAAGAGTGTGCCGAGAGTATGAAATTTCAGGCATCTCATCCCATCATGGACAGCGCAGTGGCCGACCACCTGCACTTAACGACCGAGACCGCCGACGTCTGTGTAGAATGGTCAATGTTAATAGACACGCAACACTTCGTCAAATAACTGCAGGAATCAATGTGGGACGTACGAGGGACGTGTCCGATAGGACTGTGCGGCGAAATTTGTCTTCCTTCGGCTATGACAGCAGAAGACCGACTCGAGTGCCTTTACTGACAGCACGATATCGCCTGCAGCGACTCTCCTGGGCTCGTGAGCATATCGACCGGTCCCTAGACCAGTGGAAAACCGTGGCGTGGTCAGATGAGTCACGATTTCAGTTGTTACGAGCTGATGGTAGAGTTCGAGTGTGGCACAGACCCCAAACTGTCAGCAAGGCACTGTTCAAGTTGGTGGGGGCTATTTTTACTTGGCATGGACTCGGTCCTCTGGTGCAACTGAACCGATCATTGACTGGAAATGGTTATGTTCAGCTGCTTGCAGATCACTTGCAGCCACTCTTGGACTTCACGTACCCGCACAACGATAGGATTTTTATGGATGACAATGCGCTATGTCACCTGGCCAGAACGGTTCGCGATTGGTTTGAAGAACATTCCGGACAATTCCAGCGCATGATCTGGGTACCTAGATCGCCCTATATGAATCCCATCGAGCATTTATGGGACATCATTGAAAGGTCCGTTCCTGCCTAAACTCCTGCACCATTCACACTTTCACAATTATGGACGTGTATACAGACAGCATGGCTCAATATTCCTGCAGAGGACTTCGAACGACTTGTGGTCTCCATGACACGTCGTCGCCGGGCAAAAGGAGGACCGACACGATATTAACAGTCATCCCATGACTTTTGTTACTTCAGTGCATAAGAATTTAGAGTAAGTGTAACTTATTTTGATTGCCGTATTATTTTGGCACAGAACTAATTATTGTCTTATATGTTAATGTATTTACAAATAGTACATCGATTTTCAATGCAATAGAGTAGCTTTTATATTTATCCTCATAGCAGAGAAAAAAATTTTAAAAAAGGGTACAAAGCCTGATTGTTATAGCAACAGTAATTTAAGACTTTCCAAATGAGTTGATATATAGAGGGATATGACAAAAAGAACATTACCACACTTTGTAAAATATTCATAAAATATCTAATATTAGGATTCCAATCTTTACAAAGAATGGAAAAATATATTTTTTAATTTATTCCTATTAAGTAATCTAGCAAGCTAACGTATCTCTCAACATTTTAAAAAAAGCGATAAAATCAAATAACCATTGAAATGCTAAGCCTCAGAACAACGTAACTCCTGGTAAATTGATGTTTTTCCTCTTTAAGCTATGGTCATATCCATAATATCCACGTTCCATGAAGCCGAGTTCCATTTATGGGCATATGAGAAGTTGAAAAATATCATTGAATTAATATCGTAACTTTTGAGGTGAGGCTTTTCTAATAAGTAGTCCTTGAAATTTCTAACTCCCCTTTGCAACATACTATAAGCAGAGAATGACTAAGGAAGGGACATACGGGGCAATTGCCCTTGGCAATCCACATCAGAAAGGCCCCTAAATCAAATGAAAGTTGATTTTACATTTCTCTCTTTAATGAACTTCTTTAACATTGCTTTTCAAAGGCAAAGAAGTCAGGGGGGTCCAAATAAGTTTTTGCCCATAGCCTCAGTTAGACTAAATCGGACCCTGGTCATATGCCCTTCTCCATTCTCACCTCCCATGCATGAACCATCTTCATTTCGACTATTTAGCCTAATTGGGTTAAATAGTCGAACTTGTTTAGATTTTGGACTTGAGTAATTTCAAAAAGCAATGGGCTTTAAAATTTAAAATTTTTACTTTAAAAACAACATGACGAAGCTATGGTTTAATGCAATAGACAATGCTTTTTCAAACTGTTTCTTGTGTCATAGCCATTTGGCGATCTTCTGGGAAGTCATCCTTAAGTAATATACTGTCCCTCTAATTTGGATAGATGGCGCTGTTCGTGCTCGACTAAAGAGAGGTCGCCATATTGGCGTGGTAGCGGAAAGGTGCTTAACATGTCTTGACGCTCTATGTTGGTTTTTGTAACAGAGCTGACTTGTAAATTGTCAATTACTTCTTAATTTTCTAAATTGTGTTATCTATTTTAAACATGTTCCTTTTTTTTCTAAATTCATCTTAAATGTTTTATGTTGTGTGTGTACGTTTGTGTAGTCTATAAATAAATGTTCTTAGTATTAAATAGCAGAGTCGTTCCTTAATCTAAGACATTGCAGAACCATATATTTCCATTTTGAATAATAATCTTTATTTTATCTTTCAAAAAAAATTGTTGGGCTGAAATTTCCTCCAAAATGATTACAGCTATTCGCTTTTCCAAAAGCATTTCAATGCAAATTTCTTTTATTTACACGCAAATAAGTATTTTTCTATTTAAATAATTTTGTGAAGGCAAAATAAGTGACAAAAATATTTTTTTTATAAAGAAAGAAACTTTTCTGGTTTTTCTGGAAGTCTGGAATTTATTTACCATAAAAATTTTCTTCTATTTTTGATATCAAAACTTTTATCATCATCAAAATTTTAATACAAAAGATTCCTTACTGCGTAAATGTGTTCATGTAACAGATCATGAGTCCCTTGCTACTCTGCATGGTTTTGACTTGTTAGTCATATTTAAAAAAAAACAATTTTACTTTAATATTTGTATACAAGATGATAGAAAACAGATTGCAAAATTCCTGAGAGAGTCATTATTGTACATATACAGTTTGGGTCCAGAAAGATCTTGTTTAACCTTTCAATCCTAAGATTACTCGAGTTTATTTACCTAAGATAACTGGAATACCTGCGTTTATTTTTCAAAGATAAGAAAAAGTCCTCATCACTTCGACACCCTCAATTATATTCCGTGTCTTTAAGGAGTTTTTAAACAAAAAAAAGGAATTCGCTTGATTGAATACTTTGAATCGTATGCACATCTGGCTATCTAATCAATATTTTCAGAAAATTTCAATTCTTACATCCTTCCAACATATGTGGGGGGGGCGTCTCTAATGAACATATAGAGCACCAAGTGTATTCAGTCAGTCATCTATACATAACATAAAATGAAGTCTCCTGAAAGCGCCTGCATGTTGGAATCACAAAAACTTCAAAATTAGTTAGCGGATATTGGATACCATTTTGTAGCGTAAATATTAAGGAAGGTTTTAGTACATTAAAAGCGTATCAGAATAAAAAGAGGTGTTTTATAATTTCTATTTTAATTTATCCGCGCATGCACGAAAACATCAAAATGCACATGTGCAAATAGCAAGAGCTATGGTATGCATATACGATACATTTCATTGTTTACATCTGATTTTAAACAGTGATTTAAATCTTATTATGCCGAAAAGAAAATCCAACCTTGTAATGATCGCCTATGTTTTGTCTATGTTTTGTCATATTTTTACCTTTGTAACAGTCTAACTGTTTCTGAATGTGTGCTATAAAAATTGTTTTGTAACTATTTTTGATAACTTCTAAACATATTTTTATGTTTGATGTTGCGTAACATGCCCGTGTCATATCGGGCGACGTTTAGACATAAGTTTAAAGAATTGGATTATGTTTTTTTTTCCTTGAATGCTCTGCCACAGGCAACTTCATGCTGGTACTACTATTATAAATGTGAAAGTTTTGACGGATGATGGGGTTCAATCACGCCAGAACGGCTGAAGGATATTGGATGAAATTAAGCACAGATATAGATTATAGTCTACAGAAGAACATAGGCTAATTTTTATCCCGGTTAATTGAGTGGTTCATTTTTTATTAAGTAAAAACTAACTTTTCCGCCCAAAAATAACAAATAAAAAAATATGAAAACATCTGCCTGAGCTTTTTGAATCGTTTGTTTTTACTTTTCTATTTCCGGTGTTCTTTTAATATTATCTTACTATTCTAAAGGAATGTCTATTAAATTTTTTTCTTATGCTGTTCTTGTTTTAGTATAATTCGTTATTTCCTATTCATTTCTCTTGATTTTTTTTCTTTCTGTACATATTCCTTTTGCCTATTTTCATCATTTTCGATTAAAGTTTTAAAAGTACCTTTAAGTTTCAGGTACATATCTTTTAAGTAGTTTTTCCCCCTCGCTAATAATGTTAGACGTAACATGTTTTCGACCATTTATTTCAAACGATTCTGTTTATTTTCGTAGTGTATGATAAATTTCAAAGTAAACATATTGTTAATGAATAGATCTTTTGATTCCTTCAAAAGTGTTTTTGAATAAAAATAAAATAGTTGAATTGAAATTAAAATTTTCTAATCTGCGTTGTGTTACCCCTAATGGTGCTTAAAGTTCCCGTCTTTGCGTTGGTCCAATCGACGTAGAAAATTTATGCATGCATACGGTTTTGTTGACATTTTACATTGTTATTAGACTGTCAGTTCTCACATGTACACATCAAAATTTCCACGCGTACGAAGTTGTGGGTAAGAACTCTATATAATAAAAGAAAGTGAAACTTAATGTGTCATGCATGATTTCGTTGAATGGACATTTAGAGGATTTCGTACTGATACAGTAAATGAGTACTGTTTTTGTTGCTCATTACTGCTTTTTAATTTGATGCCTGTTACGAAAAAATAATCAGAATACTTTTAAGGAATTTAATTAGGATTGTAGAGATTATTATTTGATGTGTATTTGAAACAACTTTACCTAAATTTACAAAAATAGATAAATAAATAAAAGAATCAATTGAAAAATAAGCTATTTGAAGAACTAATTTAGAAGGTTTGAAAATAGATGTTGAGATATAGATGATTTTTCAGCACCTCTCATTATCTCCAATGGCCAAAACCGACAGCCAAATAAGCTCGTCTCTATTTCTTCTCATAATATGCGAGATTCTGCTTTGCATTACCATCAGATTACACAATATTAGAAAAGCTGTTTCCTAAGACGACCGGAAGAAAATTGCTAATCAGTGGCATTTTCCGACGCTTCGAGAAAATTGCTTTCCCGTGCCAGAAGAGGAATTGAGAGCGCTACATTTAGGAACTAAAAAGCGCGTGTCAGATTGATTCGGATCGTGCAATTTGTTTCCGTAATTTTGCCTAATCATAATAATGTGAACATAAGCTATTCGAAAGTTCGAGAGTTCACCTGCATTAAAATTACTGAAACAGTTGCGTTATTGCCAATATTAGAAAGATAAGATTCTTTAGTTAGTTTCCTGATTAGTTTCCAGCGAAGTTTCCTGTTTGGTCATTGGGATGAATTTCATGCATACATATTTCAATGGAATTATCCGATTCATTTCTTGTATAGGACAAAGAGAAGAAGAATGAAGTCGACCCAGGGACCTTTAAAATTACTTTTTGCAATTTTCGTCTTAGCAATTTGAAATTTTATAGGCATTAAGAGTAACACTATAAGAGATAACACATAAAGTTTTAAAGCATTGTATTAAATTTATGAGTCAGGGGGATTAATATAATATAATATAGAGATAAATAACGTTAAGGGAAAATGTTCCAGACACTCCAAATTTGTTCGAAAGCACTCCCATTTTTATTATTTTTTATAACCCTTTTGGAACAAAATTTGGAATTAATCTTGAAGTTTGAAAACGAAATATCAAAATTAACCAATATAATAACTCAAAACTCCTAAGCCGTTTTTTAAAACATCAGTAGTTTTAAGTTAATACATTTTAATTTTGATATTTCGTATTAAAACTTCAATGTCAATCCCAAATCTTGTTTCAAAGGGGTTAGAGTAAGTAATAACAAAAATTGGAACGCTTTCGAACAAGTTTGGAGCGCTAGGAACATTTTTTATTAACGTTACTTATCGCTATATTATATTAATCTCCCTAACTCATAAAAAAAATAATATAATGCTTTAAAATCCTGTATGTTATCTCCTATTGTGTTGCTCTTAATGCCTGTAAAATTTCAAGTTGTTAAGGCGAAAATTGCAAAAAAATTCATTTTAAAGACCCCTGGTCGTCCTAAAAACATAAAATAACAATTCCAACAATTGATAAGTGTATGAAAAATTTAACTTTGAAATAGCTACGATAAATTTATATTTATATAATTGTAAATTATATTTTACACCTAAAATTTTTTAATAACGGTTTTAATTGGATATGTTACTTTTGTTTGTCCTATCGAAATTTTCATATATAATTATCATCAGATACTGCTGAATACTATGGATCAATCGTCATGCGAAATTTAAACATCTTAATTTTTTAATTAATAAAAAATTTCTAAAAATTATCTTTAAAAAAGTTTAAGATTAAAAATTAAGAGTCTAGGACGGCTTTGGAGTGCCCAGGTAATGTGTAGAGTTTTGTGTCTCTGAGTGACCAATTGTACACTAGATGGTGAAAGTCCATATCAATTAGGTTACGCTGCATAGTAAGTACACTGATATTTGTTTATGCGCCTGCATTCAAATATACAGCGATTTGAGGAAATGTTGAAAGTTTATTCAATGTAACGATTCTTTTCAGGCTCTCGTGATCCCGTTCTATCAAGGTCTCTTTCAAGCCGCAACGCTGTCGGAGATTTGAAGTTTTACTGAAAACCTGATATTCGAGGTATTCCCTAGAAATTATCGTGAGCGGAAATCCAAATTTCATTTCTATTGGGGAAATTCTGTGCTCCCTCTCTCCTGCGCCGACGATTAGTCCTCGTTAAATATCCCTTATATATTTATAACCTGATCTTATAAGAGCAAGGTTAGATATAATATTCTCCTCAGACTCCTGTTGTCTTACATACGCAAATTAGACCGCATCGCATTACGCTGATTCGTTGAACACTTCTATTTTTTGCATACCACCTGCTATAACAGTTTTTCTGGATCTTTAGTGTATATTTCATACGCATATAAGAAATCAGAAAATAAAATTTCTTAAATAAGAAAAAAACATTTCTAGATGTAAGTCAGAAAATAAGTAAATATTGATGAGGTAAGAATTTAATTTTTGAAGATTATTATTAATTTGAAAAGGGAGTTTCTGGAGAGAAAGAATAAATATAAAATTAATGTTTAAGAATTCTCATGAAAGGATGTTATGATTGATTCTAAAAATACACTGCAAAATGAAGTCTACGAAAAAATCATAGATTTTTGTGAAATATAATTAAATTGTGAGGATTAAACGCATTTTCTTTTCAAGATTTCCAATAATGTTGGATTATTACTTAATAGATTTTATTTGAAAAATCTCTGCAGAATCTAATCCTTAAAAACTTGGTGTTTTTAAATTAGCCAAAAAAAAGTCAAAATAAACACAAATGTCTGCTTCGCATGGAGCAATACATCCATCAGATGGACTAAAAAGGGCATAAATGGTTCAATAAAAATTTAATGCAGCTTCTGCTCTTTATAGTTGAGCCAAGAAATGGGCACTAGCTTTTAAGTAGAGAAATATGATATGAAATAACTATTTTAACTATTTTTTTAAGTAGCTGGGACTTGAAAGATGTCTTCTCGAAATTGCCTTGAAAAGTATATTTCTGTAAAAGATAGAACAATGTGATAACTTAAAAGGGTAATATTATTTACGTGACATTTTTTTTATTCTATACGTTTTTTAAGATATAAAATTGCATATTAAACTATATAAAAAGAGAATGCGATATTCTTGTAAGAAGAAAACTAAAAGGATAATTTTTAAGGATAGATAATAATCCAAAAAGTTGAAATCGTTTAAGCAATTTTTAAATAAGATATATACAAGCATTCAATCGATTATGCTTATTTTGAAAGAAAATTATACATTAAATATAAATTCATTTCAATATCAGCTCGATAATGTGAGAATGATTAATGAATATAATATCGTTATGGATTTTTTAAGTTATTCCCATAAAATTTTCTTATATTGGAAGCATGTTTGGAATTAAGTTTTAAAACGAATATTTCTTTTAATTTAGGGAACCATATATATGGAACCTCTTTTATACTATAAGAAATAGACAAAGTGTAATTTGATGAAAAGGAGATTGTATTTTTTAATTATACATGCCCAATTCTTGAAATTTTAGAAATCAAATACCTTTTTATCCATGATTCTTAATACAAATTGGCAAAAAAGTCATTCGATTTTATTTCCTCGTATCTCGAATTACTTTATTTACCAATATGAAATAATAACTGCATAATTAGTACAAAACACCCTTTTAACCAAAAATATTTATCAAATAATAAATAACGGAGAGTATTCGTGAATCTGTTTAGTGGTAGAAAATTAATTTATTAAAAGTTATTAATTTTGTCAAAAATAAAGTTTAGAAAGAAAACTTTAGAATAACTTTTTTTTTATTTTTGTTTAAATTTCAATTACATAAAAAAAATGATATATTTTGTAATTATTTCCGTTATTTTTCGATTGTTTCAGTTAATACTATTACAGCATAAAAATAATTTTTGCACCATTTCAAGATTTACAAAATTGCAAGAAAACATATTGCACCAATTCAAATTATTTTCATTGTTTCATGAAAATATTTTTGTTATAATTTTTTGTCATTGTTTCATGAATATGTTTTTTCATATCAAAAATTATTTCATATATTAATTGCAAGATTTAATTGATGAATCGGAAATTGAAATGCTTTCTGTTTCAGCAGAATTCAACTGTCAGAAAATCGGCTGTTTAGATAGTTTCTATTTTTATGATGATATTATTTGATGTGATTAAATTGATTTTATTTGTCTTTGATATTATTGGATTTGATTGAATAATTTTCGGAAGCAATTTCATAATTGTTAGCTTTGATAATGAACAATATTTCATTGAGACAAGGATGGACATCTACATGGTTTGGGGGATGGTCCACTACGTAACAAGCAACCTATTCTTTCTGGTTTGAAAGTTAAAAAAAGAGAGGGGGGGAAGAAAACTATTAAGCGACAAAAAAGTGAGGTGTGCCGGTAGAGTTGTTTATATTGCACATAATATAAAGCAATATATAATAAAAAGTTATAGCATATAATAGAAAATAAAAGATGCTATGTAATTTTTGAAAAATGAAACAAAAATAATGAAATAAAATGGGGAAAAAGGGAAAATTTAGAAATAAGATAAAAATGATAAAAAAAGGGGGAAATATTAAGATAAAAATGGTAAAAGGGGGGATATTAAGATAAAAATGGTAAAAAAGAGGGAAATATTAAGATAAAAATAATAAAAAAGGGGGGAAATATTAAAATCTAAACGTAAAATAAGGCAGTGTCAGAAATATACTGAAACCTATGATTATTGGTGATTAATTTCTTCAGCTATCTATAATTACTAAATAATCAAGATGGCAGAGATCCTGATTAGTTGGAATTTTAGTAAGTCAACTTCATTTTTATCCAGTCAGAAGGTTCATTATTCACGTCAGTTATTCTAAACCCCACATTTTTTTAATGCGGTTTAGAATTCTTCGAATACCTTCCAAGAAAAATATTTACCATCTTTGTCAAAAAAACTATGCTGTAAAATAATCATGATCAGTAAAATTTTACATATGCTAAAATGTCCTCATATTTTTTTTCGCTGTGACAGGATTAAAGAACCTTTTCTTCGTTCTTTTAAGCATAAGACGAATCAACGGAATTAAATTAGGTAAAGAGATTCAATACAGATTATATTCAGTCTGTAAAAAAGTTCCACTGAAAATGCAAGTCATCAAAGAGGATATTTTCATTATAAATGAAATAGTGGAAACTGAATAGATTTATTTTTTTCCATATGATAATAGTCTATTCAGAATAAAATCTTACTTTTCCTGGCTATGTGTCAAAAATAGAATACCTTCAACGCTTTATATTATCAGGCTTATTCTCGACTAAATAGTTTTCAATGCATTTAACTTTCTGGCTGGATATGAATAAAGTTCACTTAGTAAAAATCCTACTAGTTAAGAAATCTGCCATCTTGATTATTTAATAACTATCGACTAAGTAACTGTTTATTAAGATTTTTTTAATTTTCCTTTCCAATGTTGTACTTAATAATTTTTTAAAAATATTTTTATACAAATAAAAAATTGTTTTTCTTATATTTTCAATTCCTTCTAACGCTATACAAATGGAATTTATAAATCTCCAATTTACTTTATTGCGACTTATTTTTTAATATTTTTTCCCTAAATATTATAAATATTATATATTTAATATATTATATATTTTTGGCTTAAACTTCGTTCTAAAGAATATTGCACTAAGTAAAGTATATATGAGGATTTTGTTTCATGAGAACATAATTGCTGTATGTATTATCTTATCTGCATTTATTGGAGATATTTTGGTATTTTTCTTACAATCTGTAAAAAAAGAAAAGATTTTATTTCATTATCATTTACGTTCTCAAAATTAAAACAATAGCATTATCTGAAAGAAAGTTTGATAAATTAAAGGGAAATGCGGTTTTTCGATACTAAATCCATAACTTCGAGAAAATGCTGCAAAATATGATTTGCTTTTATTATAAGTTTAGCAATAAAATTTTTGAAAACTTCTCATACGGAAAGTAGTAAATTTATAACTAATTATTTCACCACAGCTATACAGCACAGAAAATTGTGAATTTCATGCTAACATATAAGTTCTAAATTGTTAAAATACGCCTTTATTGAAATAATATTTTAAAAATTCAATGTAGAGGAGCCACTTTATAGAATAAAATAATCTCCTTATAAACAACAATCCTTTTTATCCTCTTTTAAATTATATTTAATTTAAAAGAAGTAAAGATAAATAAATCAAATTAAGTAATTTATTTATAAATAATGAATAGTTAATGATAAATAAATAAAATTAAATATTGAGATTAATAATAGATAAAAGAAATTGTCATTTTTTTAAAAATGAAATTTTCTAACCGAATTCCTTTTAGAGCCATTTTTTAATTCAAATAAGTTTTCGAAAACTCTTTTAACCAAAGAAAGTCGTTTTATAACTGCGGGAGTAAAATTTCCAAGATAGTTATTAAATAATCCAAAATAAATAAAATTGTTTGTTTCTTCAAGAAGTGACAAAAAGTGAAATTCACATAGAAATGTAAAACAATAGAAAATATTTTTATAAAAAACTTAAAATTAACACAGTATTTGAAAAATAAATGAATGCCCGAAACATAAAAAATATTAATGCATGTATAACTTTTAATAAGCTCTGTATTTTCTGAGAATGCTGGAAAAGAGGAATTTTCGAACTGCATATTTATTGTTCGGATGGAGCAAAAAAATCCAAAAGAACTTAGAATAACTTACTTAGTAACGTTTTCATTCGGGGTGGCGGAACTGGACTGGCTTTAAATAAAAGATAGGCATGCTTACCGTATTTATTTTATCTCTCAAAATTTTAACTTCGTCACCAGTATTATATGGTAGTAGTACTGGAAAGAAAAAGCATTGCAAATTATAAACTTGTTTCTTGCTCGAGGCGATCTCTGAAGTGTTGAGATAGGGAATGTTTTATGTTTATTGGTATAAGATGTTTTTATCTCTCCTGTGGCGTCATCAGATGTGGTAGTTAGGATTGCATACACATTCGGAATAAATCTGTAGGCTGAGCTAAATATTTCTTACTGAAAAATGCTTCTTAATTTTTTTTCTTCAAAAATTGTTTTAAATTTTATTTAAAAATCTACAAGTATATTCGTTTTGCACTTTATATATATATATATATATATATATATATATATATATATATATATAT
>JAOUZG010025245.1:2759437-2770479 GCA_026289955.1 Argiope argentata | reverse complement strand
TATATATATATATATATATATATATATATATATATATATATATATATTGAGACAATTATGAGTAAAATACATAGAAAAGCAAAGTTAAGGCGGAACAGCGTTTACAGTATATGTTTTCAAGTATATATAACAGTATATATTTTCAAATAATTTTTTGACGGTGTAACAAGAATATAAAAAAATAAAAACAACAATAATGGGAGTTGTTTAACCATTTTTTGTTGAAAATAAATTTAATCCGTGACTGAAGGCATAAATTTCCTTACTCAGTCAGAGACATTCCAAATGACTAAACATGTTATTTTTCTTTTTTGTCTTTTATAAATAGCATGTGAATTTATTTTGGGAAACAATACATTCTGGAAACCATGCAGTTATTAAAACTATTAATATGAAAAGTTAGAAAGATGTTAAAAGAAAAAAAAATAAAAGGAAATATGTTGTGCATATTTCAATGTATCATGTCAGAACAAAATTTCTTGAACGGCCAAGCACCACGTGCTCGTGCAAGTTAAATTATATATTTATTCATTTTAATAGTTTCATTGAGTTATTAACTTTAGTAAAGCAAACGATCATTAAAAAAAACTTTGCCTCGCATTGATTGTTTAAAAAAAAATATCGCATTTCCGGTTTATTTTCTTTCATATAATCACGCGCTCAAAATGATATTTTTCTCGGTTTTATTTGCTGGAGTCATTAACTTATTTTTTTAATCAGAGCTTTTGTAAATGGGATGACACCGCTTTATTAAAAGCTGATTTTTCGAAATGCTCGCGCAGATAATAAAATTTCAATTTTTCACCTACGGATTTTTGTTGACGCTATAAAACCTCATTCCTAAAACAATATCATATATGTTCTGATATGATAAAAAACTAAATATTTTAATGAGTATCCTCAGATATCATAGAATGACACTAATGTTAATAACTGCTTGAATTTAACAAAAAAAAGGAAGAATACAATATTAAAAAAAAACTATTTTAAGATTACCTCTAAATTCTTTTTACATAATTAAATTAAAAGCAGTTTCAGAGGCTTGGAATCATGGAGCCATAAATATTAACAAAAAATTTAGAAAAAAAAATAACTCAATTATACGCATGTATTAATATTTAAATTTTTGTTATAAAAACATGCTGCTTAAAGAACAATTGGAAGTAATGAGGAGATTATTGCATTGAAGTACAAAATACCATGGGACAATCGGAGCTAATGAAACAACGTTAAGTCATTTTGACTTCTGACTCCATTTAAAGATTTTTAATTATCATTATTAAATAATAAAAAAATAATCTAAATAAATAACCAATAAATTCAGCATAAATTTTGGTTGTAACCAAATATCTTTTACAATTATTTAAAACTACTGTTAAATTTAGAAAAGACTTAAATAAATATGCTAGAAAGATTCAATTTTGTATTTCGATAGTACGCAGAGTACCTCTTTTAAACTAAATTTCATTTTGCTTTGAAAATTTCTTCAAGGCTTAGAGGCAAATCCATTAATGTTAAACCTCTTGAGAATTTCTTCAATGAAACATTTCTCAGATAATGAACTTTTTTATTCCATTTTCCGAGTTTGAATCAGATTAGATCTTCAGAGTTAGTAATTAGTAACCTGATTCAGAACATTAAAATAATTGCAAACTAGAATGTAACAATTTTTTCCGAATTTATTTAATTATCCATAATATATGTAAAGAAGCACTTGAATGGAAACCTTATTTTATGAAATTTAATTCCCCAGTGTTATAAAGAGTTTTGTAAAGAAAAAAGATAAAAATGCAGAAAAATTAAGAAATTTTCTGCTTAAGTAGATTTAAATGCCATAATATTAACAATATTATGCAATAATAACAGTAATAATATACCATGACAATAACAATATGCTATGATAATAGCAATAATAATAATATGCCATGATAATAACAATAATAATAAAAATAAAATAATTTATTTTGAAGCTTTGTACAAGCTGATTTAAAGAAATTCGAAGTACATTTTAAATTCATTTGTATTGATATCATTTTTGTAAGCTTTTTATGAAACTTTTTGTATTGGGTATGAAATTGGTAGAATTGGATAGAAACTTTTTGTATTACTTTTGATCTATGTTCTGACGGCGAGGAACAAATCTGACTAAAGTGTCCACTTCCATTTTTCTTTAATGCATACTTATCAATAAATACTCGTTGCAATGTTTGACTTGTTGTAAATTAAGGAAATTTCTTTTCCTTGTGATATCATTTAAAAATGCGATTGATTAATTTTTTTCAAGATGGTTGAAATTTGAAATAAATTATTATATTTACTAATAACGCTTAGATATTAATATTTATCTTTCAAGAAGCAATAAATCATTCAAGGTACCATTATAAACTGTGGTGATAGAAGAAATTTTTGATTCAGATAGTCAGATATATACGGTGGAGGGTCGCATAAATGATTTTACTAGTTTAGTTTTAAAATAAAGTGATATTTAATTGCATAGTTAAATAATTTTAATTAAATATTGTCAAGTAATTAAGAGCAATCAAAAATTACTTTCAATAAATATTATATATTATGAGTGATATGATATCAATACATATTATATGTATAATCTCGGTATTGCAAGAATTTAAACATTAAAATAGAAATTAAGACGAAAATAATAGAAAATAAGTTATCAATATCGTACTCACATGAAAACTTCTGAATTGATATTACATATAAATCATACAACAAAATAAAAAATAATCGAAATAAAATAGAGAAGAATTATTTGCTTGTTATTAAACTTAATAATTAGTATATATTGTTACGTTTTTAGCGTAGTGGGCTCGGATTGAATGGACTTTACTTGAGGACAGCACAAACAAATTTATTTACAGCTATTTACAGTTATTTACAGGATCATTGATAAAGTAAAAATTTCAGATAAATACAATTCAGCAGTCAACAGTCACTTACCGCGTAAATGCAAGTTTTAAGCACAATAAACACAGACTGCAAAACAGCTATCGTATAGCACAGTAACAGTAAATCGCAGCGAGCTCAATAATACAACGTTAAAACGTAAACACAGCTCAATAATCCGCTAGTCCAGCGAGATGCTTCTCTTCCGAGATGGAAAAAACTAACTCACTCACTCACTCCGGCTACTCGTCCCTTATATAGCCGAGGAAGCGCGTGCCCCGAAACTCGTGAAACTTCTCAAAACAACGCGCGCAATCCAGCGGCTGCTAGACTATTCCTTTCGCCAAATCAATCAAGCTGGCGTGAAGCTCCACGCCAAACGTTGCCATTTTTGGCGCGGTTTCGTGGCACTCGCCCGCTTGTAACAATATTGATTTAATAAGACGTATTCTTATTAAATTGATTCAATATGGGATGAAATCTAGCCTAATATAAAGCACTATTCCAAATCAAATTTGGACTCTTTAAAAATAATGCATACATCTCCTTTTCATATATATCGTATGTGTTTTTAACCAGCTCTATTCAAAGTATATTATGTTATTAAATTCAAAGAACATTAAATCTCTGTCTGAATTTTCTCACTATTTGTGATACTTATTTCTTTTCAATAAGTGGCTATTTACTGAATAGACAGCGTAATATATTATTGGATATAATACATTATAGGTATAGCTGGCATGTATTGTTGTGTAATTTATTAGTTATAAAATACGAGAAAATAATGATGTTTAACTTTTTTTTCCCTTTTGTTTCTCAAATTTCTTTGTTGGAAATGGACAGCTAATACAGCAGATATATTTTGTAACACTTTTTGATTTTAGGAAACTTTACAATCAAAAACAAATGTTAGTTTGGTTTAGTTTAATTATATCAATGTCATATTTTAAAGAAACATTTGCTATTTTGGTACAAACCTCTTAACTTTGAAATGCAAACAGATACCAATGCCAAAACCTAAGCTGGCATTACCATCTCCAAACTTCCATGCCATACCAGTGTGATGATATTTAAATCCGACGAATGTAATACGCGCGATATTCAACTACACGACGGTTATTCGGGGGAATCGAACCTCGATCTTGAAACCTTGCCACTAGGTCATCACTGTCTCAAACAATTTTAGTTTCAAACACTGTCTCAATAAATTTTCGTAATACAAAAATTTACGTATTTTTCGGTAATATAAAAATACTTTTAAAAAAACTCGCATTTTAAAAAAATAGAATAAAAGCTTTTGCGATATTTTTTTACGAGCACACAATAAGTACTGCATAAAACAAGAGTCAGATGACTATTTTGTAACTATTATTCTTCCTGCAATTCCCGCATTTTATTGGCAGTAATTGTGGCACCAAGAGAAAGCATAATATTAAACTCTTCAAAAAAATTTAAAAAATTTAAACATACATTTAACTAGCTCTCACCCGAGACTTCGTACGCATGGAAATTTTGATGTGTATTTGTGAGATCTGACAGTCTAATCACAATATAAAATGTTATCGAAACCGTAAATGTTATCGAATGCGTAAATTTTCAACGTCAATTGGAGGAACGCAAAGACGTGAATTTTAAGCACAAGTTGGGATAACGCAATGCAGATTAGAAAATTTTAATTTCAATTCATCTATTTTATTTTTACTCAAAAGCCCTTCTGAAGGAATCAAAAGATCTATTAATTAACAACGTTTAGTTTTATATTTATCATACACTACGAAACTAAACAGAATCGTTTGAAATAACATGTCAAAACATGTTACGTCTAACCTCATTAGCTTGGGGGGAAAAACTACTTAAAAGCTATGTACTTGAAACTATAAAGGTACTCTTAAAATGTAATCGAAATTGATGAAAATAGGTAAAAAGAATATGTACAGTAAGAAAAAAGTCAAGAGAAATGAACAGGAAATATCGAATTATATCACACAAGAACAGCGTAAGAAAAAAAGTTAATAAACCTTTACTTAGAATAGTAAGATAATATTAAAATCAAAAACGGAAACATAAAAATAAAAACAAACGATTAGATTTTTTAATAGTTTTTGTTCTAATGAAAAAGGCTTTATGTCGGGAAGTTCTACAGTAAATCACAAAGAATTCCATTATATAGGATAATATTAAAAGAATACCGGAAATAGAAAAATAAAAATATACGATTCGAAAAGCTCATTCAAATGTTTTCAGATTTATTTATTTATTTTTGGTGGAGTTTAGTTTTAATTAATAAAAAAGTTTTAGTTCTTAATTAATCAGTTTTAATTAATATTAGTTTAATTAATAAAAAATTAGTTAGTTTAGTTTTTAATTAATAAAAAATTAACCACTCAATTAACCGGAATAAAAATTAGCCTATGTTCTTCTGTAGACTATAATCTATCCATGTGCTAAATTTCATCCGATTTCCTTCAGCCGTTCTGGCTTGATTAAACCCCATCATCCATCCATCCATCCAAATTTTCACATTTGTAATAGTAGTATAGATATAGGGACCGGCAATATTCCAGAGCTTATGGATGTATAGGAATACTGGATTATTTTTCTTTTGTTTTGTTGTAAGATATCTTCAAGGGAACGGCAATTTTTAGTTTTTCGCTGTGAAGTATAGTTCAAAAATATTTTGAAGAAAATTGGAAGTTGAAATTGATGCTGCTAAAGTTCGTAAATCCCATTTTTTTTTCTGAATTCCGCATTTAATGTGTCATCCTGATTGCACTTGAACACGTAACTCCAAAAATTCTTTGAACTAAAGAAATGAAAATGAGGATTGGGGTCTTAATACAAAATGTCCATATTTCTATGAAATTTCGAACAAACTCTGTAACCTATTTACCCCACAAAATAATGCGATAAATAAGGAATTAAAATACCAAACGTTAAGGAATAAATTTAGAAATTTAATGTTGTATATTTAGCACCTAAACTGTTGATTTGTATCAAATTTGGATCTTCAATTGGCCAATCGTTTATGAGACTTTTTTTCTGCATTCAAATTAGAGGAAAAACTTAAAAACCATAACAATTTTAGTAAATGAAATTTGGTTCGCAATTTTACCATCTTAAGTGTCAATTTATATCGGATTTGAAATTACATATATCAAAGGGCTGACCATCTGCCATTCCTCATTTTTAAATGCATATGAATGTTCAGTTATTTCAGCACAGTTTTATATAAAAATTTCATTTTCAAAACAACACAAGGGCTTTATGAGACGGAATTCGTAAGTTTTGAACCGCAGTTAGATGATGAGGACGACATCTGACCTGGTCGCCACTTTCTAAATGTCCGCATCACACATGCAGGGGGAAATCTGGACTCGACAAATTAAACTTCATCCAGACTTCGTATAAATTAAATCAATGACTTAAATTGGGGGATTTTGGTTTCCAATGTTGTGACTACAATCACGTGTGTGCTCACAATTTTTGTTTGAATTTACAGGAAAATAGGCATTTAAAATACATATTTGAAAAAACTGAACATTATAGAAAACTAATTATTAAAAATATATAGGTGAACTTAAATAACAAACCAATCGAGTGTGTGTGTGTGTGTGTGTGTGTGTGTGTGTGTGTTTGTGTGTGTGTGTGTGTGTGTTTGAAATAGGTTGCAGAATCGTGGCCGAAAATCATGGAGAAAACACATATTGACTTTTTAATTTCGTTTAATCAAGGGAGCACAGCACAATAAGCGCAAGGGGTCAAAAAGGCATAAAAAGGGACGAAACATCTATTTCTGATCTTATATACAATGATTTTTTTCATACATCAAGCAAGTGTAGATTTCCAAAAGGAATTCTTATACAAATTCATTTTATGTTGATCTTTACACAAAGGAAACGGGACATTCATTTAAAAGAATCTAGTTATATAAGTGATTCATTATCCATCCATTGGGCAATTGGTCTCAGTTATGCATTATCTTTATAATACGTCATTTGATTAATTAAATAGAGAAAGGGAAATGGATCAGAAAATAACAAAACATTTTAGAATGAAGTTACTGCGAACTAAATTAAGATTAAATTTTGGAAATGAATTACAATTAAAATTAAATTATTAAAATATCATTGCATATATATATAAATAGTCCATTAATAGTTGCTCATTTTTTTAAAGTTCCAATATTTCATCATCAATGACTCATACTTTCACAAACAGACTTATGATTCCTTCACCTTTCTAATCATTACTCAATAACAATTTCTTTATTAAACGTAGAATCTTAAACCTCGCGCGGAATGTTAACAACAAGGTCATTCATCTGATCTAACAAATTAAGTTAATTAGTTTCCCTCTGCAGACAAAGAAAATTAATTTGCAATAAATTCTTGAACGTGCATAATCTTTGACTCAACCTCGGATTCTAATGATGCTTTTGTCTCGGAACAATAAAACAGGAAAAACAAACCTGGCGGCAAAAGATAAGAGATTTGTCTCGGAAACTTTAATTGCTGGAGTCAGTGGAACTAAATTAATAGCAATTATTGGCTGAAAAGAAAATTTAATTTCCCTAGCTTTTCACCTAATTGAACCGATTCCCATTGAAGGCAAAGTGAATTTATTAAAAAAGTTAAACCACCTAATGTGATTTAGAAGGGAATCCGAATCGCAATAGAAAACACAAATTGCCATACTTAAATTAATGCGGCATCTTGATTAGATTTGGGTTATCTTCTAATTATGATAAAGATCTCTAAATATCAATAAATACTAAACCTAACTTGAAACCATATGAGCATATTATATATCATGAAACATTAAATTGAAATTGCAAACCATTTTAATTGCACAAATTTCTTAAAAATTGATTAAAGTTGCATTAAATAATAAAATTATTTATAGTTGTATTAATTTTTAAATATAATTTTAGAAAATCTTAGGCTTTATGTTGATTGAAATTCTGTAGAGATAAATTAAAACTTTTGATGGAAAATTCGAATAAAGCCAAAATTTGAAACAAAATTTTCTGTTATCGCTGCTTATAACATTAATTAATGATATCAATATCTTTGACAATCCTTTCCTTGATTTTTGACATGAAATATACAACTTCTAAATTAATAATATTTTCTCGTGATTAAAAT
Organism: Argiope argentata; assembly: GCA_026289955.1. NCBI lineage: Eukaryota > Metazoa > Arthropoda > Arachnida > Araneae > Araneidae > Argiope > Argiope argentata. The sequence goes on along the minus strand of JAOUZG010025245.1, from coordinate 2,762,431 downwards.
CAGATTTCTCTAAATTAAATTAATAATTTACCATTCACAAATATATAAGATGTCAAATAATTAAAAATTTACTTATACCACAATTAGTATTAATGTTTTAAATTTAGATTCTGTAAATATATTTCCTTTTTTAATCCAAACTTTGTGAATTATAATTTGTGCAACTTTCCTCAATAGGTTTTCACAACAGTTATACATACTCTATATATGCATTCTTCATATATAAATTCATATTTCATGTAATCGTCCTAATCAATTCATACTTTAAATCTTGCTACAGGGCAACGTGTGAAAAACATTGAATTTCTCATTAAGATTTAATTTTATCTCATGAATTCAATTGAGTAATATTGAATGTAATCACAGTTAAAATAATTGTAGGAAATTCCTCTGTCAATGAAACTCGAAAATTTATTTTACCCTTTTAACTTGTAGCATCATTAAATATGTGATTGTGCAGTCAACTATCAGGAATAAAGCTTTGAACTTCGACCAAGAAATCAAGGGGTGGGGGTGGGAGTGGGGTCCGATATTTGCTTTGATATAAATCAGGTAAGACAGCTAATCAGAAAGAAACATAATTTTGTTCTGGGCTTTGTTTTTTGCTAATGTCATTAATTATAAATGTTTCAACTTTCTTATGAATTATTGATATTTTTTTCTAATAAAAACTTTTATTTGAATAAATATCTATACATAAATTAAAATATAAGCAAATAAATCATAAGAAAGTTTGAAATTCTAAAATCAATTTTTAGTCGCATAGTTAAGAAATGGAAGGTGGGTAAAAGTGCGCGTGATCTTACAAAATTTGGAACCTCGAGATAAACAACTCAACTTGAAAAGGCCTTAAAGGAATTCTGTCACTGACCCAAACAAGAACGCTGTCTAAATCAATTTGAGAAAGCTAAAACATATTGAAACAATCTTCATTAAGTTTCGTCATGACACAAAATATCAAAAGGAAAAATTCAACCAGCTAAAATAGTGTACAGTTTTTAAATAAGCATTTGATAATATGATACATTCTACAATTTGAAAATAATATGACTTGAATAAATTCAAACCAAAAATTACTTTTAAAAAAGCATGCCAACTTCTGTATATCGAACGACTATCTTAAACCATTTCCAAACATAAACTCTCTTCAAATTATCTCATGCATTCTGTTAAACCACAGAAAATCCATTTATACTTTTCATGAACAACTAAAGCAAAAGAATAAGCAAACTAAATCTACCTTCGAAAGATTTCAGTTATATTAACCCGTTCATTTCTTCACCACCTGGTCCAACAGCTTAAGTGGTTTCCAGGGCTTCATCGTAAGCTCTTTCCAAGCTCACTGGAATCAGATATGGAGATTCTTCCAATACTTGCATGTTACTTGCCTGATCCATCTTGTTAAGAAGGTTTGTCAACACTGCTGGGTAAAGAATGTGATGTTAATAGAAAGAACTTCCTCTATTTCTGCATTGTTTGATCAATTGATAAGGATGTGAGCCTTAAGCGAAAATTGTGAAAATGTTTGAGATTTCTACCTTCATTATATGGAGGAGGATATAGATGAGATTAAATTTTCTGAGGCACTTTAATTTTCTGAATGATAAGAGGGCTTCATTCAAAGAAGTTACAAAATTAAAATGTTTTTTTTTTCTATTTCAATTAGTAAATTGTAAATAAAGAGTCAAATGTTTTCTTTCATTGGCATTTTTGAATGCTTCTTAGTAATTTCATGTTCGCAGTTTTTTATTTCGAGACAGTAACCATTTTAAATTGAAATTTTATCTTGAATTTCACTATGATATAACATAAATTTAATAGTGGATTAAGCAGTGGATATAAATCTGAAATTTCACGAAATTTTCTTGTGATATTTAATATTATGGAGCTCTTTTCAGAATCTTTAAAATAATTAAATCTTAACATGTCAGCTGATACACTTGCCTTGCTAATGCTTTATAATTTTAAAATATTTTTAAAGACATTTGCTCACATTCTGTTTTGTTTCTTACGAAAAGCATTGTGAAATAATGATTTCTTAAGTTTAATTTATAGTTTATTGGAGAGCATCCAGAAAGGAATGTTTAAATGATGTATAGTTAGAAATCATATATAGTATATAGTTATAAATTCTATAAAAACACTAAAAATATTATTTTTTAAAGGAATTTTTAAAAATATTTTTGCCAATTAGTAAAAAGCAAAAATTAAAAGCTCGATGCTAAATGTGAAAGCATTAGACTAATTATCTCCAAATTGTGCTGTCTAAAGTATCCATATTCTTTTTTAATTTTTAATGTTTATATTTCTTTTCTTCATTATTATAAGAATACATTGATGAATGAAGAAGAAATCGTCTAAATATACATGTAACATTTCAATCTATGAGTTATGAAAAAGCGTAACCATAATGTAAAGTATGATACTGTGGTAAAATGTGTGGTCAATGTTTATATATAATCATAAAAACCGATATATTTTTTTCAAAAAACTAACAATACCAACATGCGAGATTTGCGACAACAACTTGAACAATTCAAGGTGAGACCCCTGAAAACACGCAAGATGTTGGCTAGAAAATCGTGGAGACTGTTTAAGAATGTGCAAGACGGACATAGGGTTGTTACATGTTGAGCAAAATGGTGCTGGTTCCCCCTTCAAGAAATATCGATAATTGAATCAAGTGTGCCAAATACTCAACCTTGTCAAAATCACGTCCAAATACAAATAAGGAACGCTTATCTTTGGATTTTAGTTCAAATCTTAATTTTGTAAAAATAACTACAAGTTTTTAAATAAATGACGAATTACTAAAAATTATGAAAATATTAATTTGTAATGTATTTACAAATATTTCTATCCTAATAAATTGAAAATATAAAATTCATGAAATCATCCAGCCACAAATTACTCCTGATATAAACCAAGCATATTACGTAAAGAAGAGAATGATATTTTAGTTTAAAAATGTCCAAAAAAGTAAGAAAGTATTTT